>VMBQ01002767.1:0-120645 GCA_007657795.1 Dreissena rostriformis | reverse complement strand
CAATATCCACACTTTAACAAAGATTTTGACCACACTTATCGAAATGAAGCAGCTCATAGACAAGAAAGCATTAACTTCTCATGTATCATTAACAGAAACATTATGACCAACTTTCATCAACATAGAGTCAAATATTGAATATTAAAACATGTCCCCGGACATAGACAGACCACAATGACTCACCTAGAGAATGATTATCAAATAAGTAGCTTTCTGTTCAGCGGTTCAAAGCTGCAGTCACTAACCTGCGGACAGTCGTCCTCTATAATATGCCCTGTCTTATCGTCTATTTATATTTATAGTATTTAAAGAGTTTCGTATTTTCCCTTGTACGATCTGTCTCGTTATTATCAGGCTGAAAATGAGCCTTGAATGTGCATGGCTGAATTGATCTTACCACTGTCACCAGTCCAAACACATAAGGCAGACTAAAGCTCCAAAAAAGTTTGTAAAATGTGATAATGTCAAGCTTAAAGGGACTGTAAACCACGAATGACGAAAAAAGAAAAGTTCTAAAATACCGTATTTTTTTTTAACAATTATTAGTTTATACTGATTAAAATATCACGACTGGTATATAGCATTACTTGAAAAAAGTTGTTTTTTATGTTTACTTTATTTTTTTATTTATATATTTTAACTGGGTATGTATACCGGGAGGCGGAAAACTACAACGGGCGAGGCCTGGTTTAGGGGAAATAACCCTGAATTAGGGTTAGGGTAAGGGTTAGAATTAGGGGTCGGGTTAGGGTTAGGGTTGGGTTTAGGCTAACCCAAACCCTAACCCGACCCCTANCTCTAACCCCCCCCCCCTTGCGCAATACCATACCATGCCTCGCCCGTTGTAGTTTTCCGTCTACCGTGTCTGCCAGGTAACTACCAATTAACTATAAATAACGCAAGTAGATTGATCATCATCGCCACGTTGTAACCCAGGAATGCAAATTGTGCATGCGTAGTGAATTGTATATATTTTATATATACAATGATCAATCGGCTTAAGTTATGTATAGTGTGTATATCGTTATGTCACCTATTTTCGCGATGTATTTTCGATTTCACATCGCGAAATTTGATTACCAAATATACTGAAAATATGAACTTTTTTCGAGTAATGTAATATACCAGTCGTGATATTTTAATCAATATAAACTAATAATTGTAAACAAATACGGTGTTTAAGAAATTTTTCTTTTTCGTCATTCGTGGTTTACTGTCCCTTTAAGTCATAGCAATACACGGTCCAAAAATAACCATATGGGGGTATTTTTAATCCATTTCTCTTCAAATTACACATAAAATAGTGAGAAAAATTATAGCAGTAAAATAATTATGTTATCAAAAATAATATCAATAATCAGAGAGATTAGGTGCGCTTTTTATAAGATATAAGTTGTTATCCAAATGTTGTTATTTTTTTTATTTTTTTTTGTGGGGGGGGGAGCTGACAGAACTCAACACTGTTACTGTAGCGTACACGGATGTTTAATACAGCAGTAGAAATAAATGGCCATACTATAATGAGACTGCGACTCAGATCACCGGAAATTACTTTACACTTTTAGAATTCCGAATGTGTAAAAAATCAAACTGACTGCATTATAAGTATTTTATTATTGTGTATTGAAAACGACATTGCTGTTTTGTTGTTTTTTAAAATAGATCTATCTGATGAGATTGTCATCATATTGAGCAACTTAAAAGCAACCATTCAAACATCTTCAACTATGCAGTTCAACATAAACAATGCGAGAAAAGTAATGGACTTGTTGTATTGTATTATATGTTTTTATTATTAAGTTTTTATATGACGAGTTCAATAATACGAATAAAAAATAAATTCAATACACAAAATACACTACCAAAATTCCATAATATACAATACAAAGTTGAATGTGCGTATAGTATTGTCCATCAAATGCAAACCTTCCCCACATAACTCTTCTTACCTTAAGTTGCCAGAGCATGTTGATACAGGAATTTTTTCTCTGCCTGATTGATTTCAACCAGGTTTGCCTTTGTTGGATATAATGCCTGGCTGCATGCCACCTGTACGTAATATGCATTTAAGTAAAAGTAACTTTGCCGGTAATGTTTTCTTGATTTATATGTATATAAGCTGTTCGAAAAAGAACGAGAAAGTGTTTGTATTCACGGTTCACATGTATCTAGGGACTATATAGACCGCCACACTTTTAACGTTTTGGTCGTATGATATTGTATTTTTAGTGACAAAATGCCACCTGAACAAATTCTCCATAATGTCGGAGTCTTGGTCCGCGTAAAGCTGTGGTTAAGGTAAGCGTGCAACATCACTGTTTTCACAACAGGTATTCAATTGGAACTTCTTAAATTTGTTTGGCTATTACTTGAGGTCATTGACGAAGTTCCAAAACTCTGACCTGTAATTTATTTATAATTAAGACTGGATGACTTTTGCGTGCAAGTCGAATACATTTTAAAGTTTGCATGCAACTAGTACATATCTCTATAAATTTTACTTGTCAATTTAAGTCTCTGAAAACTACACATTTATCTTCAGGATTATGATGTAAGGTCACCGACCAAAGCAGATAACTCTGAACTGCAATTTAGCAGAAGTATGCCCCTTATTGTACTTTTGTACTGAGAAAACTTAGGTCGGCGATTTCGTGCAACAACTCCTATCTCTAACTTACCTGCAGACCTAGCATAAATGTACATATGCTACATAACTACTACCAATACAGTCAAATATGTATTTGTGGTCATTTGTGGCAACTGATATAAAATGTACATTATACTAACAAAGCGGAAGAATGGTCGAGCGCGCTGTCTTGGGACATCTCTTGTTTGTAAATTCAAATTATGAAATTTAACACATCATAAATGCATAAATGATGACTATTTGATACTATTCAAGTTGTTGCAATACTCACTGAACAAATAAATCAAAACAGACTTGCGAGCCTGCCCAGGTGCCAACGTCGTTGCTAAAGTAGTAACATGACATCCCGAACTCCACAAAGCCGTCTGGTCAATGACCACTTGCTGCAAACAAAGCTCATTTATTACACATCGGATAGCGAATCAGTATATTTATTTTTAAATTAAATGATGTTCCGACATGCACCGTCTTATGCTTACTTCAACATTTCTATCGTATCGTATAATACATGTCTTATGTATTTAAATATTTCTACATGACAACAAATTTACCTACCGCTCGAAAACACTGTAAAACCGATTAATATCAAAGCGCTGAAGGCACTGAAGTTGTTCGCTATTGCATAATCTTAGACGCAACTCAGTTTTCACAATTATGTTAAAGCTTTTTATATCGCAAGTTTGAAATGAACACAACCCATTCAAATTTATAAAGAGTGTGTCTTAAAGCACAGGTCGAGATGTGTGTGCACTGTTTATCCTCATATTTTTGTTTTAGAGATAACTTTCGCAATTGGTTGATGCACTGGTAACCATCTTTAGAACTTTGGTTGCCTTGCTAAAGAATAACTAGCCTAGAGTCATGTACATGTTGTGTTATGTGTATCTAATACTTTATCCATTTTCTTTAAATTATTGAGCAACAATTTTGCCGACATGACATACTTTTAATGCATCATGTTTTGTTGTGAGCCGGAATTGAATCATTTCCTAGACCTAATTGATCCACAGTCGCCAATTTGTATTCTATGTTTAATTGGATTGAGTTGTTCAAGCTTTGAAAAAGCTAGTTGCTCTGCTTTTAAGTCCAACTGTAACCAACTTTTGAAATTGAGTTTCCTGAGCTTAAATCTACTGGCCCCAGGCTAACAGGCAACCACTAAACCTGTAAGTTATTCATGATGTAATATCTGACAGTGTATTGAAATCATTCAATTTGCAAGTCTGTAGACATTAAAGGAACCTTTTCACGTTTTGGTAAATTGTCAAAATTAAAAGATTTAATAATTTGGAGAGTTCTGTTGATGTCGTTATATTTTTTCATACTACGAGGATTGCGTATATAAAGTATAAAATACATCTCTCATTGTATGAGCACGGATGGCCGAGTGGTCTAAACGATGGACTGGTATTCCAGGGGTCAGTGGTTCGAGCACAGTTGAGGGTAACTTTTTTGTTTCTTTGATTTAATTCTTGTTTTTTTTTTTTTAATGGAGCTTTTAAGATCCAATTTTTACATTTATCAACATTGAGCATTTAATGACAAACTGTAAAAAGGTCCCGTTTAGATGTTTACTAAAAATGCCACGAGGTAAAAATTTAGAACTAATTGATTTTTTATTTGACGTTAAAGTGATTTTGTTTATTTGTCTTGTGAGCGAGGTTACTTTGAAGTTATTATCACTTTTATCTTTTTTTTAATCATTTATAGAAAAGATAATTTAAGCTTCATTAAGGGAAAACAGGGCTTAATGCATATGCATTAATTGTCATCCTTGTACCAGAGACTCTCTTTAAACGAAAAAAAACACATAAAATCAGAAAGTGTCGTCCTTGATTAGCTTATGCGCATTGCACAGGCTAATCAGTGTGTACAGGCTAATGTGGATACCACTTATTGACATGCATTAAGCCCCGTTTTCCCTGAAAGCAGCCAATATGTACATATTTCAATGACAAACTGGCCAATGTCGTCGCACAAGCTGTTTAACACTATTAATTACATACACACACACTGTATGCAGTGTACCAGTGGTGAAGTATAAACAGGCAGATGCGGTGGTTATCGTTCTTAGCGTAGTTAAGAGTAGACATACTTGCAAAGCATACCACTAACCTTAGTTGTCCGCAAGCGAACAACTAAAAATGAAGATCATTTTAGAACGTCTGCGATGTCTGAAGTAAATTTTTAGCGTCATAATGTTTATATATCCTAGCAAACACAATGTTAAACTCATGACCAATGCGGCGAGTTAAGAAGGCTTTAGCATTAAGTGATGTGCGAAGCATTGTAAACATGAACTACGTTGTTCATGTCACAATGACATTGTTTTCGCATTAAATTGTGATGTTTTTCCGAAAACGTTTCATCAACAAGAACATCAATTAACTGTCACAATTGTTAAAACAATTCAAGCGTGTGCGTAATGAGAGTGATTGATAGATATTTCATTGAAATGATCAGATGGGGTTTACATACAGGATACAGAACAAAACAGATACACTTGATACACTTGAAAGGCTCCTCTATGCAATATTGCATAATTTGATCAATAGTGGTAAAACCTGTTCTATAAATAGCATTTAAACAGTGTCACAGTTCAATGAGTCACTAAACGTGAATAAGGCCAACATTTTTTTTCAGTTGGAGTATTTGCAGGTTGAAAGATTAATATAACATTGTATACAGAGTTGGTTAAAAAAACATACAAAAATAAGTACATAAAACAGTTTAAATATATACAAAACTAGCACCTCATTTAATAAAGAACGTAATTAAACAACATTCACCGATGGATAAATTAAAAAAAAAAAACGTTTTTCACGGCCGTAAATGTTAAGTTGTCCCAATCCCAAGAAAGAGATGTATTATCATTTCGCGTATTTGTCTGTCAAGACACATTGCTACTCATTAAATGTGGTTAATCTATGACCATTTGTTTTTCAGCGTAAATGTGAATGGTGTATATTTATTTAAGATTTATGTTGTGTTTAACGTTTCTTACATGTAGATGAATATAAATATTTAATTACAGTTTAATCCTTAATATTGCATCAATTTCAGTCATTACATTTGATGTTTTTTTTTTGTTACAATGTAAGCCAACACGTACAGTATAAAGAAATTAACTTCAAAGTTAAGCACGTTTTTAGGTATTTGATCGATTAAAGCTCACATGATTACAGTTAATCTTCCAAGAAGAAGTAATTAAGGCACGTCATGAGCTTTATACAATAACAACAACCGGATACAGACATTCTTACGTTGAAAGTTCAGCAGGTATGTAAAAATTTGAATGATTAAAACGAACATGTTGACCGTTAATCTTCCAAGAAGTCGTATATACGTCACTTCATAATCGCGATAAAACCACGACAACAAGTACCAGATACAGACATTCTTAATTTCAAAGGTGAGCACGTTTGTAGGAATTTGATATATTTAAACGCATATGTTTACCGTTAAGCTTCCAAGAAGTATTAAATACGAAACGTCATAAGCGCGATAAAACCACGACAACAAATACCGGAAACAAACATTCTTAATTAAAAAGCTGAGCACGTTTGTAGGTATTTGATTTATTTTTACGCACGTGTTTACCGTAAAGCTTCTAAGAAGTAGAAAATACGTCAAGTCTGTGTTCGCGTAAAACAAGACAATGCGTTCAACTATCTGAAACAAATAAAATAATACATGGGCTTGACTGGTGAAACTTTTTATTTGAATATCTGTTGTGAAGGTTCACCTTTCAGAGCATGTATTGAATAGCATAAACGTTTTACAGACCTACACTGTTTTCATAATGATATTATTTAAACCACAATAAAACTCTGCAGGGAGTTTTAGGGGAAAGCCGATACCGACAGTAACCAAACAATGAAACAGCAAATGATCAGAATGAGTTTCAGGTGGTTTAAAAGACAAACAGATAATTTATTGTTATCAGGTACATTGCGGATGTGTTTGGGCTATGCAGATTGATTTTGAGCGAAAGTGAAAAAAAAAAAAAAAGTTATATTATGTTTATTTGCATCTTTTCCGCTGTACTTTTGATATGGAAACACAAAACAACATAGAACACATTTGGATCAAATGCTTTAACACGAACACACTAATTCGGAAACACTATTTTGGTTCAGTAGGAATGCTCGGATTGCAGTTGTAAATCTAGTTGTTATTTAATTTTAATTGTTAAGCTAAATTAGAATCATTTCGATTATTGTTTAAACCGTAAAGTCGTAAAGACAAAAAAGACATTTACAAGACAGTTGGTAAACGTAGTGTTGTTCATTAACTATGCAGACGTCACAAAAAGACAGTTACAAGATAGTTGGTAAACCTGATGGTTTTCATTAACTATACAGACGTCAGATAAGAAGTCGAAAGTGTCGGTTAAGAGCTCTGTGCGTACAATAAGACTAATTTATGGACCGAGAATGCACATCGTGGCTATCATAGTTCTTCTACTCGGCCATAACGTTCATTTGTCAACAGCTGACAGATATTATCTTTGAGATAATATCGCGCTTAGCTCTTTTAGAAGACATTGTTTTATCCCTTTCAAAACGGTTTATTGTCTATAAGAACAGTATACAATAAATGAAAATGTAAAAAAGCGTTTTTCCTGTTTACAACGAATATTTCGTTTTCACCTACAGGCATGTTTGAAGTGTTGTTTTTGTTGTTTTAAGAACACAGTGGGTTTTAAAACAACATGTTCACAGTTTTGGCATGGGAAACATGAATTATGCCATTATTATATAATCAAGATTTCGTAAAATATATCAGAATTGCTTATATTGTATTATGATGTGGTAGCATTAACATTTTATGTATGTTATATCGCGTTGTGAATACTGTGGATTTACAGTGGTATGTCTTCCAGATGGCGGTGCTGTAAAACTAAAAAAATATTATTAGACAGATTAATTGTTTATAAGCTTTATGCTCTGAACATCTTAAAACAAACTTATTACAGAACAGAAAAACGTACGCTTTAGAAAATATTCAATTAAGTTAAACACTAAAAACCTTTACACAAAAAAAGGTAATGTAAGGGAATATACAAAGGATGATGGGTAAGGAAAACATTAATCAATGTTAAATTGAAACATTCTAAAAACAGTCTTATGATTTGTTTTTTCATTTATTTAAGAAGCAGAATATTAGCGAGTTTTTATTGAGAGGGCGGAGAAAATCAAACGTCGGGCAAGCATGCTACATGAGCAGTTAGGCGTTATAGCAAAACTTTAGACCATGATTAACGATCCCCAAACAATAACAAGTACCAATGACGTGACAACGCAATGCGTACAACCAAATTGCAAAAATGTGCAAGCAACACCAAAAACTGAGCGCCGTGACGCAATAGGCAGTAAGCTATAAAGGCACTTTTACACAGATTTTCGAAATAACAATCTTCCGTTGTTTGTCATAAATTCAAAACATAAAATAAATACTGTACATATGGGAGCATAATAACACTAAAGACGTTCATATATAATGAAAATACATGTTCGAGTAATCCCCATTCGCAATTGGTAAAATTGCAATTCGTTGCCAATTCGAAACGATCAAATAATGTGCAGTGTTTATGGGGTTTTTGTTACATTTTCCGACATGACGTCGATCTCACATATCAAGTATAGAATGTATAGCGTTGCTTGTGTTATTATACTTCAGCTCTATAATTCCGATTCCCTGTACGGCGTTTAATGACTTACTTTAAAATTCCATAAACTGTGAACACGTAACTTTCTGTGCATCTGCATATAATACGCTAAATATTAAAACAATGATACAATACCGATTTTTACATTTAAGTTTAATGGTGTACCTCTATCTATTGTATTAAAACATGTTTCGCCAATAATACGGTATACTTTTAATTTATTGTATTGTAATTCGTCAATAAATGTATTTCTCTTCTTATCAGTAGAAGTTTTCGAGACATCTGAACGAACGATTCGGCGCGGAGCATTGGAATCTCCTGAAGCGTTGAGCTTAAACAGGTCTCAACCAACTTTTCACCTTAAATGACCTTTATCAACAATTAATAAAAAGTTTGGGAAATTTGCCGCCAGTAGTCCCGAATTAATAAATCCAAATATTGCATTGGCGGATTTGAGAGAAATCCCCCAGAACATTGGCCACATCACTGCGTCCCTTTGGAGTTGAATTTGTACAACGTTTAGGATGCAACACTGTTCAGTATAGGGAAATCCGGATTATTCTGTGCATGTTCATACGATACATAAAACACATTTAGGCCCAGTTACAATTACGCATTGAACATCATCTCGCAGAATATCAGGGTAAGTGCTCGGTCAGTAAATCGTCAGGGGAAGACATAATGGACAATCGATAAACGCCTTATGATGCACCGTATTGCTTTCAATATAAAAAATGACACGAATTCTAGGGAAATACATGAATGAAAACCTTTCGCTAAATGACAAGTGTTTGCATTGTGAGAAAACAAGCTTTAGCGAAATACTATAGTGTAATTATAAGGGAGAATCGTTTAATTCTAACCAGCCATGTGTGACGTTCATTTTACAATGTACGAGTGCGTGAAGAATTTTTCGTTTTTTTTTAGTAAATAGAAACAGAGACGGTATACATACATTTTTTAATCCAATATAAACGTGAAAACATCGCGAGATGTACGATAAGAAATCTTAAAGTTTTCAAACAGTGTTTACAATAAAAAAGTTAAAGTTAATACAATAATTTATGTACGACGGATAAAGGATAAACACGTGATGCACGTTGAGCATTATTTATCTTTTAATTAAAATACATGCTAGACTAAATACAATTGTATAGTTTGACCTATCATTTTTGCAATACACGCCAAATACCTTTTTAAAGATATTTTTGTTAAAAAGTATTTTTCATATTTTTATAAGTTGTCGTCTTTATTTATATGTATGAATAGTATTTGTTTTACACGAGTTCATTATATATAGAAAGAAAATGAATACGCTTCATTTTGATATCTTTTTGGTAATTAAATTCTAAAACATCTAACGATATCATGCCATTTAAGTTGAGACATAAAAAATGTACTTAATTGACTGTTGACCTCATTGTGATCGAACGAGGTAAAATCAAAGGTGGCATCCGGCATTTCCACTTTACATATACATCATAGATAACAAATATCATGCATGCCAGCCTTCACTCCACGATGCCACGGCTCGACAGATTTTCTCACAATACACTTCAAGCTAATACATAACAATTTTACATGAAGAACTTTGAAGCAGAACAGTCCGATCGATTTCGATTATAATTAAGTTTAATATTTAGATTTGGTTAATTTCTCCTTAAAATTTGCGTGCTATGTTGTGCAACGAACGATTTTCTTCAATATTACCATATATAAATGATAAAAAAAAAACATAAAACAGTTTCGAGCTATTCGTTTTGTGGCGAAACATTTTTGAATGAATCGAAATTGGTTTCTTTTGAATCTTTATTCAAATCGATCCAATACGAATTGAGTAATTGATGCTTCGAAAGAATCGTTGCACCTCTTGTTGCAACAGAGTGTACAGAATAAAATAAGAACATAAATAAAAAATCCGTCGATTCATCGGGGAGGATTGTATCTAGAAATAAGAAAATATGACAATAAAGTGATTTACTGTGGTTATTTCATAACACCGTCCCATTTGGTATACATAAGCTCAGAAGATATTATTAATTTACTAGAATATTACAGATGTAAATGGGAAGTAGCCGGTGTGCAAAGGACTTATAATAACATAATGAAATTTCTGCAATTAGGTCTAATTGGCCAGCGTTGAGTTAGGATGTAAAACCTCCGAATGTTCTTGTCGTCAGAAAGCGCGACTGCGAGGACACGGACTGGTCCACGTTGATAGCTCTAGCAAAGACATTGCCGTTACTGACGTGGAGGTATCATTGGACTCGAAGTCGCAGACGACTATTGCTTGCTGTTTGTGGTCGGACGTTAATTTTGATCAATGCTGTTCCCCGGACCTTGATTTGCAAATGATCGCTTTTCTTTATATATCATGGTAACCGAACATTATTTTTTAACCAGTTAAGTAGGTTGATATTTATATTAGCTTAAATATTATTTAACGCATTCAAATCCGGTGCTATTTCAATAACGTAGTCATAGAGTGTTTATTTGCGCGTGTTTCATTGTAAAGTACAGTCGCATTTTCTGGATAAAATAACACACACGCGCATTCATGCCTACTCGCTTTAAAATATGAACGTCTATAAATAAATAACTATACAATCGGAACCCCTCGGTCGTTTTCGTCACAACGCATTCTGAATAGCAAATCAACGAAGTAATGATAATCGTTGTACATTTGGGAGGTAAACACGTCATTTAGTATATGGTATGTAACACGTTATTCATATGTCAAGTATATATGCACGTGTTTTCTTGGACATGATATTATTTCCGGTGTAAGACCAAAACAACGGTTATTTTACGCGACCCCAGATTGAATATACTTCTAATACTCAGGAAAAGACAACTAAAGACTTAGATAATAATCGCCGGCTTATAATAGTTTCTTTTGGCGGTATCTTACACGGGTGAGGAAGTTTCACGTTTGCTAATTTGCTGATCAGCCTACAACTCAACGATGTAAACGGCTACGCTTTACACCTAACCGATTGCTGCCATGTATCTATAGAAGGACATGTTATTATCGTAAACGCAAATTTCTGCTATTTTATTCAGTAAAGGCGACTTAACAATATGTATTAAGCATGTGCAGTTAAGACAAAAATTCACACAGTTGACTGTTTATAAAAAAGCACCAGATTATAATGCATTAAATTGATATTTTCCAAATTCCTTTCAATTCTAGAATTTCTGTTTCGGATGACAACAATAACGAACATTGCAAAATGCGTAACGATTACAAGACAAAGAGAGATCAGGAATGTATAAATTATATTGTCTTGTAAGTTTAAGTAACATATGTTGTACCAATAACCAATATCGTTGTTAACATTTCTTAAAAGAATGACATTAATTTCTACAAATATCTCTAAAACCGTAAAAGCATATGCATGGTAAAAGCAATATTCCCTCCTACGTGGTCCAGATGCTATGATTTGTGTTTTACGGAAAACACGGTACAAATGTTTTGTACAGATATTATTCCACACGATGACCATCAATCAAGAAAAGTGAGGCAATATACCGACTGCAATTAATAAAACGTGTCTAAAGAAGAATAATTATGTGTCATTTGTATGAGCCAGTTCATAATAAACTTAAATTGAGGACAGAAGATTTTTCGTCAGATTTTTATTTAATTCAATGGAGTATACAGATCAGCTATTTATCATAATTATTATAATTGTTAACGTGTACACACATCTTTTACAGATCTGTTGAATGTTATGTTTTCACCAAAGTCAATTCATGCTTGGTCATGTAACGATTGAAATTTGTTTCTATCTTTAAGAGACCAGAAAGAGAGAAGGCATTTGATGTATAACAATCACAATACTGTTGCAAGTTTATAACTTCTAATCAATTGCATAAAAAGCAAAATACATTTTGTTACTTCAAAGTGTCGTGCGGAAAGCGAATGACGGAATGATCCTCGTGGCAAGCATCTTCCCATTCCGAATCGTATTTGTCCCATAGCCCTGTTATGTTACATCTGTTATGGATATACAACAAGACTTTTCGTACGGAATGTCTCGATATTTTTCGAACGCAATAGTGCAGTATTAAGTTCCAAAGATTTATCTTTGTATTTATCGATTTTCTTCTAAAAACGGTGGGTGATAGCAAATCATAGCCGCAGTAAAATATTACTGATGACTTCCATTTCTTCATGACAAAGTGCACACTGATTGTTTCTGTAATAAGTGTTCGTTGTATTACTTACACATGGAACCATATCTGCAAGTGTAACGTCTACTGATTTGTATTCTATTTCACACATTTTCTTATGATGTTAAAGGTCCATTCGGACACTTTAAATATCCGAGAATTTTAGATGTAAAGTATATATTTGTATTGACCAACACCAGAGGAACGCAATTTTGTTCAAAACCCCTCATATTTGCACCATCATAGGAAGTGTTGTTTTTTGATAAAGTCTTGACAACACGCACCTGTAAAATTACAAGATGGCTCACAACTACAACTTTAACACCAAATGACGTATCGATCCTCTCTTTGCAAACACATAATTAAGAGACGACACAATTCCCTGTTTGTTGCTAGTTCGCTTGACCGGAAATCGGATACTACATTGTCATCTCCGAAGAGAGAGAATTTTTCACAATATATTTTACAAAATAAATGGAGCATAACTCGTGCAAATACTGAACTATTCCTTGCATTAATGTTGTTTCTAATCGTTTTTAAAACTATATTTGTGTTTCAAATTATTGTTTTCGCGGAAGAATTTTTACTGGTGTGATATATTGTGAACAATTGGCCTTTCAAGACTTTGCCGCGAAATAACTCCTCCCATCTCTTTACAGTACAAATTTCCATTCGTCGAATTCAAAAGCATTACAGCTTGCAGTTGGAAACTCACATACGAATACCGCGTACTCACTACTATAAACTATTTGATCAAGTGAGCGAATGAGATCTAAGGGTGATGATTGGACTATATTAATTCTATATTATTAAATTGACATTTCTGGAAATCTCTTATACTCGCTGCGATTACGAAAGTTGCTTGCGCGAAACGATAATTAAGTAACATTCAACTTTGTTCCAATAATACAATTAAAGAAATCAATGATTGAGGATCTCACTGATTTGTTTGAAAATTACTTGATATTGGTGTGTGTTAAAAAAATATTTTTAGAATATGATATATCAAATAAGATAAATGTGTATTTATTATATATATTTTTTTTATAAAGACATTCATTTTGTGAAGAATGCAAATACTATACTTTTTGTTTAAGTATTTCTGATGATCGGTAACTCTATTTCACTCTATATAAATATATTCAATATAAAAATGCAATACGTCAAAACGAATATAAACACTTTTCAAAAGATAGATTTTTGTTATAATAAAATCTATATATTATTATACCATACGTTAACATTTAATGTGTAAAAAGAAGGCGATGTAAATCTAGGGCTTAAATCTTTATTTTTTGCAATATCTAGACGGACTTCACAGGCTAATCACAGGACGATTCTCCACACAAATTGATTTAGGCTGGTTTTAACATATACCGACTCAAGTATTTGTGCTATATAAACGAGAAGAATAGATTGATACCCTGTGCTCCGGCTCTGCTATCTAAAAAAAAACACTTACTTAAGCCACCTTGCATACCAGAACATGTAGTAAATTAAGCGTATGTGTGTTATTTTAGTTCATAATCATTTAAAAACAATATGTTCAACGCGATATTAAATATAGTTGTTGCTTAACCTTTATAACATTTGAATTGTGCGTTAAACGATATTACTGAAATTAACTAATAATCAACTTCATGTATTAACGACCGAAAATGAAAAAAACATCGTCCCTCAACGCCCTTATATTAATTCTTGGTTGATGTTCTGATGATGAAAGACATTGACCATGACCACAAAGATTTTCATCGGTGAAAAGCGTTCAAAAAGGCTGATAAATACATGCATAATTTGTTTGTATCGTAGTCGCAGTTATATGTCATTAAATAGTTATAGCAACATCAAAACAGGTCACCGTGACGTAGTGGATATGGTGTCCGCCAAGCGATCGGGAGGTGTCGGGTTCGATCACCACTGTGGGACCGTTCCCTCAATGACCCCAAGTACTGGAGAGAGTTTCAATAAGCCGTAGGCTTTTGATGCAATCGAGCTTAAATAAATTATTTTGAACTAAAAACAAGTCCTGCCACTGTCAGTGACAAATTCTCCTGAAGTATTGTTTTTACCCAAACGTGTGATATTGAATCAAGGTATAACACGTGTTTATTGTAAAAGAAGATACAATTAACAAGAAGCATTTCTACTTCTATTTCGGCAGAAATCTATTTCTATAACAATTGTTTCTGATGGGATTTTCGCTTTTAATAAATTCCAAATGACAATGCTCCACAATATATGAAACATTTCATCAGGTGTATTTTTTCCCCATTTTGTATGTGATTTTAAATAACATTAATCTTAAATGCTTGTTTCGGCTATATTCTAGGAGCGAGTATAAACTGAAAAATTCCATCTTAAGTAGTACTAGTATGATAGCGCTAATTTAAATTGATTATTTTTTATATATGTTCGATGTACACTTCATGATATAAGTCTCATTAAACGTGATTTTGAAATTAAAAAACACACACTTAAACGTAAGCACTTTAACTATTTTACAATACATCAAAGAAAACACCGACGGGAGATCTATAGTCTGATGAATTATTTTATTCTGCAGTAACCAATATTTGTTATTATATATTCTGTTTGCATTCTCCTGCCTCAGAATGATCGTGAAACCGGATATACCTATATTAATTATAAGTTTGTGCTTTGAAAAAAAGATCAGTTTGCTTAGTAATGTATCATTTAAGATTCTAATAAAGTCATCGCAATGAGAGGTAAAATATATGCCATTATTCTTTGTGTGTATATGTTAGTTCGTTTCTGTACTATCGATACTTATTTATTTATATTAATTGGATAATTTCTGTTTTGAGTTAAGTTTAAAAAAATATCAATTAGCTCATGGCAGACTAATACTTATGGCATATTATATTGATATGTTTGATTCCGGGCCTTTTCAACGGTACAGCATAGTTAACAAAGCAATTACCGGATGTGATATTAACACTAAATATACAATTTATATTATATGAGAGCACGGCCCCTGTTTATTTGTCAGACAATGCTGACATTGTTTATTCCACTAATTAGAATAGCGTAATATTATGATTTCATCTAATTGAAGTTCAAAGAAAGTTATTATTCAACAAAATCTCCATTATGGAACATGATAAAAAAAACTTATAAGTTCTTATACATGTATACATAAATACAACATTTGATTAAATCCATTAGAATGCAAAACATATGTTTCATTCAAACAAATAATCCAGGTACCAGAGATTGCACCAAACTTATATTGTGTATGCAAATTCATAATCATTATAAGGAGTCATTGTTTTTCCACAAGTGGCACAGGGAAAAATAACTAAATTTAACTTAAAAAAAACACGAACAATACATCTTACAAGAAAAAATTCAAGACTAATACTATCTTAACGGATTGCGGTATTCTTCAAAAGAAATGTGCAAAGTAGCATACTCTGACATTGTGCAATATAAGTGTGAGTGTTTAGATAACGATTTATCGTTTACCCTTTTTCAATGCGATCTCTGTTTTGCGATATTTATTGACTGTGGTATCACAATTGTAACTGGTGGGATGTCACAAATATTCAAGCTGTTGGTAATACACGTTGCGTACGGTATAAAAAGCATTAGTTCTATTTTTTGTTATACATTTTTTAGAACTACTAATGATATTGCTGAACAAATTTAGACACGATAGACATACCCGTCAGTTATATCAGTGGTATGTTTACTCGCTTCTCACTTAGGCAACCCGGATTCCATTCCCCCGGCGCATGCGAGTTTTGTTAGTGGTCAATATAACGGATAAGAAAACCTTTTTTATTAATACTATTCACTCAACTATGTTGTTTGTTCCCTAAAACAGAACACAAAGACAAAGCAATTACTATGTGAATCAGAGATTACTATTTGAACTATGTGATGTTTTATGAGAAAGCCATGTTGATGAAAATATCAACATTATCCTTTCAACTATATCGTAAGCGATAGTGTGTAACGTTAATAATAACATAATACCTGTCTACATTAACCAAATAAATGATGGTATAAATGTGTCAAAATGACGTAAGACCGCAAATATAAGTACTATGGTTTTGAAATAGTTTAATTCATTGTTAACATTCAGCTTTTATCATGCTTATAGTAAAATTTTTGATTCTGAATTTATAAGTGCGATACATTTATTTACAGTTGGCCATCGGCAAAAATAAGCTTTGAAGAATTTTTTTCTGGGATCCTTGTATTTTGGGCAAACTAACAAAAAGTGATATTCCGATTCTACCGCGTTCATATTGCAAAAATTGCAAAGCCGTTCATTTTGCGGAGTATTTGAATATCGCCCAGTTTCTATAGCAAGCTGGTGTGATGACGTTCGCAATTGAGCATTTGAACGCTTAAGGTAATTTTCTTTGACAACGTCTAAGTATTTTTGCGGGTAAATGTATGTTTAAATTATGAATAAGTTGTTAGTTTCGATGAATTATTTATGTCAGAGTACCATTTTTGAAAGTACTGGTCATATATCCTTTGTCTTACAAGAGTTAAACAGTTGTCATCGGTTTCCTCAGAAACCCATACTGAACTCAAATAAATTTTATTTAATATTGTTTAAATTTGTGCAGCCCAGTTTTTATTTTTGTATGTTTTGTTGTTCAAATCATTGTTTTAAGTAGATAATATATCTCTTTTACAGGACTGCTTTCTGGCAAAGTTATATTTTTTTCCAATATTTTATCATAATATATTTACGGTGGACAATTGGAGCTAAAGTGTACGCCATAACCATATTGTTTTATTCGGTTGAAATCTCACAGTGTTGACACCCCAGGAAGTATAGTAGGATGTGGGTTTGTTTTGTCTTAACATCCATAAGTTTTGTAAATCATATTTGAATCATAAAAGTGATTATGCCATTTTACTCATTGAGTGTGTGTCCCTTTTCTGTCATACATTTTAAAACACGGGGATAACGCGGGGAACTTCATATACAAATCATATATTAATTCATGGGCAATATATAAAAATGATCCAAGCAGGATATAAAGGATAAAAACGACCTCGTGCGTTATGAGGTGGGACTCCATTTCATAAATTGAGTTTAATTCGTGATACCATGTTTATGTTTATATGCTGACGTGGAATTGGTCAATATTTTAATATTTATTATACTCTACTCTGAACTAAGAACAACACCGTTATTTCTGTTTATGAACCGTCAGAAGTGGGTTCGATCCCAACTTGGAGTATATTCTTTCACATGTTTTAATATTTTTATCGTTTACATCATTGTGTAGTATATACTGTTTTATTAAATGTGCATGTCATAATAAACGCATTACTTCATTAATCATCATGTACACTTTTCTCAAAGTGCAAATATAGCAATATATGATAATTCGTCTGGGTTCATCTGGGTTGTAAATGAAATAAAGAAACAAATCGGAAAATAAATTACGACATAATTGCGTTTTTGTAATCACAAACTACAAAGCCGCAGTATAAATCATGCCGTCAGTTTTGTATTGTTGTGGTTTTTTGGAGGGGTCGTGGAGTGCGTTGTGTGGTTGAAGTTTATCATAACTAAAATACATGGAATGCACCTAAAAAATAGATATTTTGACAACTATATTCTAGGGATTCCTAGCACATAAGTCAAAACAGCACGATTGTTTAAATAACTTTTAAAACGACAAATATTTACAGAAGGTTAACGATACATGCACAGTATATTGAAAAAGGACCAACGAAAGAAATTTGGATATGGTTTGAATAAAAACAGGTATATGTTCTCAATTTATTCTTCATTTTACTCTGATAACAATAACATGTCACAATGTTTGTCTATGCCGCTTTCAATCGCTGTCGTTCTGAAGGGAACGGATCTTATGACACTATTTCCTTCCTGGAATTAGAATTGAAATGCATGTTTGAATGTTTAATGACAAAACACAATACAATTGTTACAGTTATTTTTTGTTTGGTAAATGGTAAATGGTAAATGGTCAATTTGCATTTTTTTCAACTTGCCCTCGACCAGTTATTTTCGATAGCATTCTTAAACCTTTGAAGATTGCTTTGATAAAATTCAATAACGACAACTGAACCAACATTATTCAAAATTATTCAACATTATTCAATAATTGAAAAACAAAACGAAATATAACCAAAAATTATCCGGCACACTTGAAAAAATATCTTAGGGTTGGTTGTTTTCCATTTAACATATTTATTACATACGAATAGGTAGTGAATATATAATATATATTATTATAAGCCTTAAGCATTCGAAAAAAGAGAGCTAAAAGAAATAGGTTTAAACAAGGTTAAAAGTGTCTTTTTAACCTTTTTGTTAAAGCTCGATTGCATCGAAAGCCTAAGGCTTAATGAAACGCCCTCGAGTCCGTTTTCTGGGTAGCAGTGATTGGTGTCTTTGAGGGAGATCCAAAGAAACCGTGACCTCCCGGTCGCTAGGCGAACACCATATCCACTACACTTCGGCGAAGTAAGATTCAAAAATGTAATTTGTAATGAGATACCGCTCAATACACGCAATATTAACATACCAGGATGGCGCCTACATAAACCGAATGCAACGAAACTGAAATTGTAAACACAAGTCAAGCCTAGTTGACATGGGATGCGTGCAAATCCACCGCATATATGCCCCTCTCCGACGGTTTGCGCTTCAATAGTACCTGAAGCGAAAATAACTATTATTGTATTTTTAGTTTATATTCGTTTATTTTCTGGGTGAAAATGCTTCATATCTAAGCATTGCTCATAATGTCATATTACGCAATTACGGCTCACGGAGTCTCATAATACGATATATAAATGTGTACAAGATCTTCTCTTAAGACACGAAGCACTGGTTCTACTCAGCAAACGGACTCGAGCGTGTTTTGATAAGCTTAAAAAATGTATACAATACTCTATACATAATAAAGTTTGTATTATTTTTGTTTATAAATACCATAGTGATTTGCCTAAACACAAAATAGTATTCGCCACACAACCATACTGCAAACGTTAAACACACTAGTTTTCTATCAAATATACTACGCATCTTAACAATGCACGCAGTAACATTTGACCCAGAAATAACTTTTACAGCTTCAAACTTTTCTTCAAACAATGCATTTGTGATTCCCTCAATTTTCCAAAATATACAAGATCTTAGTCGACAAACAAATTGATGACCGATTTATAGTATAAAATACAATGACTATACATGTTAAAACTGGTTAATAAATGTTAAAAGCCATAATCAAATATCATGATATAATACTCACCAACAGTCGCTATCAACAGAAGAGTAAGAACCGCAACAATCTTCATGATCGCAAGTTAACAATGTCCTGTTAATAACAATTTAATTGTGTGCGATGAAACATGCTTAATATACTAAACATTATTTTGAAATAACGCGTGTGATTGCAACATTGAGGGAAATTACTTTGGTAATATTTCAAAATGTGCATTTCTGCGGTGTAAACAAGAATAAAGTCAATATTTCTCACTAAATCCGGTTAAAATTCCCATAAATTCCCCCTTTTTAATGTTCTTTTAAAACAAAATCTGCTTACATCAACAATTGTTTTTGCTTAATTGAGAACGTGTTTACGAACGTCTCACTCAGTTTCACGAATTATCATGTTTATTTTATTTTTTAATTAAATCAGTTTCAAGAATGTGTTGTTGTTTGATATCAGAACAAGTAATGTATAACATATATGCATGTATGTAATACGGAAATATGACTGAATTTACTATACAATACCTGGTTTTAAAATATATTTTGTTTCGATGACGTTGTCGATTTTATTGTGTGAGCTTGGGGCGAGCTTGTGTTGAGTGTTTGTGACGATCTTGTTTTAGGTGTTTGTGACGATCAAGCTTTGTGAGTTTGTGACAATCTTGTTTTGTGTGTTCGTGACAATCTTGTTATGTGTGTTTCTAATTATATTACTTTTACTTAAATATCGAACCATAACAAACATAATCGGACCGTTTGATACCGCGTTAAATTGTTTTATTTTTATTTTTCTGTCTTAACATTCCATCGAATGCACACTATGTGTCATTTGGAATTGCAACTACATCGCCCCAGTGAATGATGTCGCAAAGTAAAACATTTACATATAATGATAAACATATTTCATTTGAACAGTATATCTGCCTAGATTTACGGTATAGATGCGTTTACAAATAAAAGTGATAACACACTTTGGCCGACTTGCACTAGTTATTGTATAAATATGAATAACATGATTAGGTAACTAACATATTGAGTTCAAATTTTGCCACAAGTGTTCTATACCATTTTCAACAATCACATCACAACTATCTATTGAGCTTCTCCCAGCTGGTATATGATGTTTAAAATGGTATGTGCGCCAGACATGTGTGTATATGCAAATATTCAAATTTGTATTATGTGAAATTTACTTTAAAACAAATCCGAGCCCAAAGAAAAAATAAGTACAAGACTTTCTGGAATATTACCAATGAGTTGTCTTATGTATTTATAATACTTGACGATATCAGAATGATTGACCGTGTCCTTGCATGTTCTTTCAAAACCGTCGCCATTTTCTGAAGGTGCTGGTCAGAAATGAAAACCTTGAAAAATATTTGGCTTAGGACAAGTATTCAATTATAAAATATAGTCTCACACGATCCACAACCAATGCCATTGAAGACTCATGTTGCTAGACGATAACATTTAGATTTAGATCTTATGATATATTACATATATACATTATCTTATGTTTTCGTTCTTCAATTGCAAATGTAATTAAACGATATAACAACGAATCCTTATTATTATAATTTGACTTCCTTCTCATAAAAACTCACATACTCGTAAGACTCACATACCAAACATCATGTCAGTATCTGAAAGCGTTTAGGAAAACATCCTAAAAAACTGTTACGTTAAAGAAAATTTATATGTTTGAGGCCCGTTACCTCGTAACAAATCAATGGACCAGAACGAAACTCGAACTTGATCTGCAAGTCATGTAAGTAGACCCAGACACCAAAAATAAGGTCAATATCTGCAAGCGTTTAGGAAACAAGATCAGACAACTGTTTTTCTAGATAAACATTTTAAGTCCAAGGCCCGTAAATTTGCCAAAAACAGTGTAACGGATCGAAACTCGAACTTGGTCTGCATTGTGAGAAAACAAACTTTATCGAAAAAGTATAGTGTAATGATAAGAGGAAAATCGTTTGATTATCTAACCACCCATGTGTGACGTTCATTTCAAAATGCACGAGTGCGTGAAGAATATTTCGTTATTTAGTAAAAAAACACAGGGCCGGTATACATACAATTAATAATATAATCCAATATAAAAGTGAAAACATCGCTAGATGTACGATAATAAATCGTAAACACTTTATAAACAGTGTTTGCAATCAAAATTTAAAGTAAATGAAATAAGTTATTTACGACGAATACAAGATAAAAAAGTGATGCACGTTGAGCATTATTTAGTTTTTAATTAAAATACATGCTAGACTAAATAAAATTGTCTATTTTGAACTCTCATGTTTGCAATTAACGCCAAATATCTTTTTAAAGATATTTATTGTAAAAAGTATCTTTCATATTTTTATAAGTTGTCGTCGATATGTAGATGAATAAATAGTATTTGTTTTACACGTGTTCATTATATGTGGCAGGAAAATGAACACGCTTCATTTTGATATCGTTTTGGTTATTTAATTCCTAAAAAAAATCTAACCATATCATGCCATCTAAGTTGAGACATAAACATGTACTTGGTTGACTTTTGACTTAATTGCGATCAAACGAGACACAATCAAAGGTGGTACCTGGCATTGTCACACTACATATACATCATAGATAGCAAATAGCATGCATGCTAGCCTTCACTCCCCGATGCTACGGCTCAACAGATTTTCTCACAATACACTGCAGGCTTATATATACCGATTTCACATGAAGAGATTTAAGGCAGAAAAGTCCGATCGATTTCGATTATCATTAAGTTTAATATTTAGATTTAATTAATTTGTCCTTGAAACTGGCGTGCTATGTTGTGCAACGAACGATTTTCTTCAGTATTACCATATCACATTGATAATCATAAACACAAAAAGAAAAGAGTTTCGCACTATTATTTTTTGGCAAAACATTTTTAAACGAATCGAAATTGGTTTGTTAAGTTTCGTTGATCAAATCGATCCAATCCGAATTGAGTGATGCTTTGAAAGAATCGCTGCAGCTCTAAAAAATTGTACAGATCAAAATGTGTGCATAATAATAAAAAAATATTGATTCAATGGGGAGGATTGTATATAGAAAATAGCAATTATGACAATAAAGTGATATACTCTGATTAGTTTAAACATATTTTATTTCAAGAAGAAGCATATTATATACAACGTAGGCATACATAGTTACAACTGATTTACATGTTCCGAAAATGGATAAGAACGAAAGACCAAGTCTTGTATGGTTCTTCTCCGTACATAGTTTTTGCAGGATTTTAACTTTACAATTCAATTGGCGGTCATTTTTGAGTAAACATACAATAAGGCATTTTAAACAGAAGAAGGAAAGTTGTAATATAGAAGGAAAAAAACATTTAATATAAAAACAATCTGTAATTTAATTAGAAGAAACGAACAATGACATTGAGACCGGGATCGGACGAAGGAAGGTAATTAAACGTTCCGATATAGTGTAAACCACAGCGGTTTGAAAGGTTGCTTTTAGTTAGTTTTGATTGTTTTTTATTTTGGTATTTTGCTGTTTTTCTCAAAGTCAATACTTTCGTCTCCATATAAATAATGTGTTTAGAGATGTAGGTTCTTAAGGGGGTAATTGCATTGATGAGAAATTCTCGTTGTTGTCTGAAACGGTCGCATTCTACAAAACAACGATATACGGTTTCAATAGCTCCACACCTTCATAAGGGTGGCTGAACAATAGTGTACATATGAACGTCTTGATTTAATGGACTACAATGAGTTCTGAATCTAGAATAAATCATTTGCTGGCGTCTTTTGACATAGTAGTACAGTAAATAAGGTTTAGTAGTATCGCTAGAAAGGAGCATTTTAAACGAGTGAAGATAATCAGCATTACGTGTTTCTAGTGGGAGATTGTTTCATTCTGTTATTGCGGTGGATACGAATGAGTTTGAGTATGAGGTGTGCGAGCTGTCCAATTTCTTATGTTTGCTCCATTACGTAATGGATACGAGCTGTTGCTTTCGACTGTGTTAGGTACTAAAGATATAAGGTAAGCCTGTGAAAGGTTTTTTGTAACTTTGTACATGATAATAAGTTTATGATTTCGGTGCCTTACATATACTTTGATTATTACATAACACCGTCTCATTTGGTATACAGAAGCTAAGAAGTTATTAATAGAATACTACAGAGGTTAATGGGAAGTAGCCAGTGTGCAAAGGATATATGATAACATAATGAAATGTCAGCAATAAGGTCTAATTGGCCAGCGTTGATTTAGGAGGTAAAACCTCCGAATACCCTCGTCGTCAGAAAGCGCGACTGCGAGGACATGTAATGTTCCACGTTGATAGCTCCGACAAAGACATTGCCGTAACTGACGTGGAGGTATCATTGGAATCGCAGTCGCCGACTCATGGCATACAGGAATTTTGTGGTCATACGTTATTTTTTTATCAGTGCTGTACCCCGGACCTTGATTTGCAAATGATCGTGTTGCTTTATATATCATTGGAACCGACAATTATTTTTTTTCCACGTTTATAAGGTTGATGTTTGTTTAATATTAATTTAACGCATTCAAATTCGGTGCTATTTTAAGAACGTAATCATAGAGTGGTTATTTGCGCGTATTTCATTGTAAAGTACAGTCGCATTTTCTGAATAAAATAAATCACACACGCGGATTCATGCCTACTCGCCTTAAAGTATGAACGTCTATAAATAAATAACTGCACAATCGGAAAGCATCAGTCATGTTTGTCACCACGCATTCTGAAAAGCAAATCAACGAAGTGAGGATAATCGTTGCGCCTTATATGGTATGTAACATGAAATTCATATGTCAAGTATAAATAAGTTTTTTTGCTTGGACATAAGAATATGTCTAGTGGAAGACCATCGATTGATCGGCAAAGTTAATAATAAATGTATTATGTTTCCCATAACTTCGTAACGCTCGGAACGATATAAAATACCTTTTAGATTATTATTCTTATGAACGGACCATATGTAATGTACAACAGTCATGCTTGTCCATTAAAGCTCGATGTCGAATTCTGATGCCAATTGACATATATATGTATCCGTCAACAATGGGATCTATCTAATGTAAGCATTTCATAATTTTTAAATTCCTTGATATATACATGTGTTAACTTTTACAAGGCGTGTGTCGCTCGCAACAATCAAATGTACTAATTCGCGGACAACGTTACATTGCTGATAATCATCTGATAAACCTTTGTATATATGTCAAAGGGATATGCGGGTCTTTTAATTGCAATTTATAACGCGTATATGATAATGTATGACACTTTGTAATGTTCCGATAATGAAATACTCTTCTTTCTTACAAGAAAGTCGTCATTGCGCAGATTTGAAAAAAAAAAAACAACAACAATACTGTATACTATTATTTTTCAACAGTACTATGCTTGTTAATAATGAATGGGTACTTGTTTTGGAACAAATTGTTTGTTTTGATTTAAACATGAAAACGTGTATAAATGTCACATAAGTATAATTCAATAACAGACCGTAATAAACATCGAAATAACCGGCAAAGCGACCACAATTTGAATGACGTGTTTTGTAGCAAATATAAAACGGCTGTTTTACGTGACCCAACATTCAAAATACTTCTTAAACTATGGAAAAGACAACCCGTGACCTGGATTATAACCGCCTATGTAGCATGAGATTTGTCAGACCGTGAAAGACTTCAGACTTACCGAAAACAAGGGGACTGCGTATGCAGATTACTCCATTCTCCATTTTGATGCGTTCAACGTCTTGTTTATCAGACTTGTTTATCGGCCTCTTTAAATTTACCTTTATACTGAAAAAAAAACAGAAGATTTCAACACAAGTACGATATTTATTTTGAAATCGTATGTGTTAAAAACAAAATGCAGACACAATAATTTACGTATCAGATAGTTCATTTGTAGCAATCCAATTCAAGGAAGGCACCGTCCTCAGCAATCCTGATATGTTGATATCTTTTCTATCAATCTGTTCAGACTGACCGTCATCATTTTTATAAGAAAACACAAACATAGTTTAAGACTGAGAGTGTTGTCAGACCAACACTATGCATGCAATAATGATTTTGACGAAGGTGGTAGTGGAAATGACTTGTCTTTCTCATGATAGCACGATTATTACTGCTAGATTTGTCAGACAAACTTTAAGTAGGCAATAATTATAATGATAACAGTGGTAGTGGTATTGACTTGTCTTTTTCATGAGTACATGTACATGTTTATTACAGACTGTGAGATTTTTCAGACCAACTCCATTTCCATGTAGGAAAGTCCCTTTAACCCTTTGAGCGCTGGAACCGGTTTTTAAAGATCTTTGCAAACAGTTTGGATCCAGATGAGACGCCACAAAACGTGGCGTCTCATCAGGATCCAAACTGTTTGCTATTCTGATAGTATTCTTTGAAAAAAACCCGAAGAAAATGCTAATTTTAGAAATTGAGCAGACAACATTTTAGCAGACGACAAATTTCCCAGCATGCAAAGGGTTAAGAGCCATTACAAGATGCTGCATACACTGACTGAATCACTTACGACGTGGGATCACATAACTACGTACGACAGTGCAAATAACGGTCACGTCGATCTCTACTAGCTATAGTTGGAAATGTCCGCACCAAAGGTATCGCCATGTGAAAGATTGTCCAATACGTCGGTCTCTACTAGTTATAGTAGAAATGTCCGAACCAAAGGTATCGCCATGTGAAAGATTGTCCAATACGTCGGTCTCTACTAGTTATAGTTGGACATGTCCGCACCAAAGGAATCGCCATGTGAAAGATTGTCCAATACGTCGGTCTCTACTAGTTATAGTAGAAATGTCCGAACCAAAGGTTTCGCCATCTGTAGGATTGTCGAATTTTAAATGCACCTGTTTCCGAAAGTTAAGTGATTTGTTTAGTCGGATGGTTCTCGTCGGAAACATATACCTTCGTTGTTTGTTGAATCCGCATCCTTACTGCCTCTTTGTCTGAAATATCGAGCCAAACGGTGCTCGACCAGATGAATAAGTTTTGTTGCGGATATTATTTTTACAAAGGTGAAACGGCGGGTAAATAACTATTGCTGTAAGTGCTTGTTTAATATTTATGAAATCTGTGTACACTGTTTTACGACTGACTGAACTAAAAGTCTTATCGTTGTTAGAGTTAATACGACTGGCTGCCTTTTTAAATAATTTACCACGTTTGCATTGATGTTATGTGATTTAACAACAGAACACATCTACCAATAGTATATTGATGTTCTTAAGCATCGTGTTACCAGGCATCAAAACATATTTGTTTTACTGAACGACAGCGCTCCGTTGAAATATCCCAGTTTGATAAGTGTTACCTTTCTAAATATGTGTGGTGCTCGTTTGAGTAAAGATGTGTTGTTCTTGCTTATACTACCAGCGTATATGACGCATGCCTTCGTCGGACCCTTTATGTCCGAAATGACTTTTCATACGGCATATATTTCTACAAACTGTACACGTTTAATAAAGGTCAGTTATGCCCAGTGCGTGAAGGAGTTTGCAGATTCGAAGAACGACGTAATGAACTTCTGGAGACTGGCAACACTCTGTGAACTATGTTCCACTGCGTCCATCAACGATACTTCCGGTCAAGGAAGCGTTGACAAAGTGGCAATTGGCGCCTTAATCAGATACAAATACTTCGTAGGTAAGTAAACCATACATCAACATAAAAAGTTTTCATTCAAATATTTTTTAGTTTTATTTTTCGAACTTTAAATATTTTGTATTGTTACCGAATTAAACTGGTCACATCAACGTATTTTTAGCGTTACCAAACAGAAATATACATTGTTTGCATATTAAAAAAGTTAAAAAATGTTGTACGTATAACAAAGGGAATCAATGGCGAGAAAGCATGAATCAGATAAATTAAAAAAGCAGTAATTTGAAGAAATAGCAACATGTATATAGTTTTTAAAATATCGTGTTTGTCCTAAAACAGTACCTCAATAATAATTAGCGCGATCTATATTTTGAAATTGCCGTAGCAGTGAACATTTCCGGGAAAGGACACATTAATATTAACGTGCTTAAACGCGCGCAAGCGATATCGACTCTATACAAAGTATTAAAACTAAAACATATTTTATGAAAGAAAGTTTGCTTATATTTAAACAAAACGTTACGTACTTGTTGTTTCATTCACTTAAAGTATAGATTAAATTGACGTCACTTTGGATTTCAGTATTTATCAATGAATCTCATGTAAATCGCGCAGTTTTGAATGAAATAAACGTCGTTTTGTATTGTTTGGGTTACCTGAATTTGTTGATAGGCAAGGGTGAATGTAATTTGTACTTTTTAGAAATATGGACAAATTGTACATAAATCAAGTTCCCATTCATTAACTTTAAAAATCAACTAAGATAAAATACTGTGTTAGAATTGAATCGATATGTTAATGAATATTTGTTTCCGAATTACCCACGGCCAGGAGTAGAGTATGCCTTATCTAAAATCACGCGTCGAAGCCACAAGCTATGTTTAAATTTGATTTCATAAACAAAATCAACAGCGTGCATTTAAAAACGAACACTTTCATCGTGTAATTTTACTGTGCATGTAACGTATAACTCTAAACAATCTGTGTTTACAAGGATCCAACCACGAAAGCCTTTCAACGCACAAACAAGCAGAAGAAAGCTCACACTACGATCTTCGTCGGGCGAACCTGGCCGTTGATGGGAACGCCAGCAGTTTCCGTCTAATTTGCACCCACACCAACGATAGCGCCGATGAATGGTGGATGGTGGATTTGGGACTGGTGTTCCAAGTGACGACTGTCACCATTATCAACCGACTCGGAGATGAGAACGGTACGTAAATATTGTTTATTAGAACTTTTGCTTTGTGAAATAATTGTTTGTGAACTATATGCTCACCTGTTGTTACAATATATGCAACATGAATTCTGTGACCTGTGAAACAAAATAAAGTTATGTTCTGTTCAAAAAAAGAAAATAACTGATGCAATTTTACTCACAGTATTTGTTTTCATTTTCGTCAATAGCTAAAACTGTTATATTGATTTTTTCGGAAACGGTCAGGTAGCGATGTGGTTAAAATCGAATTGAACAACTAAGATGAATAATGGCGACAGTGTAATAAAGGCGCATTTGATCATGACAATGATGATGATGATGATGATGATAATGACGATGATTGTGATGATGATGATGATAATGATGATGATAATGATGATGATGATGATGATGATGATGATGATGATGATGATGATGATGCTGATGATGCTGATGCTGATGATGATGACGACGACGACGACGACGATGACGATGAAGACGACGACGATGACGGTGACGATGACGATGACGGTGACGGTGATTGTGACGATGACGATGACGATGATGATGATGATGATGAATGGCAACACTTAACTTACTATTTTCAGGCGGCCGCTTGGCTGGGATCATTTACGAGGTTGGGATTGCACCAGGCTCGTGGGAGGAATGTGGCCGCTTCCTTGGTCCAGCTGATGGTGTTGTTAATATTACAACAACCTGTAACCGCACGATGTATGGGCGCTATGTGCGAATACGCAAGATTTGGAAAAACTTTTTAAGCTTGTGTGAAGTGTATGTATACAGTTAAATCTTGTAGCAGACAACCATCATGCAGGCAATATGCATGTGTACACATAATTCTAATGAAAACAGAAATTGTAATGTGTATTGCATTTAAATGAAAGTTCTTTTTAGGTCCCCAGTCTATATTATGTCCCCCAGTCTATACTGGGGTCCCCCAGTCTATAATGGGGGACATATTGTTTTTGCCCTGTCTGTTTGTGTGTTGGTTTGTTTGTTTGCGTCAAACTATAACATTTGCCATAACTTTTGCAATATTGAAGATAGCAACTTCATATTTGGCATGCATGTGTATCTCATGGAGCTGCACATTTTAAGTGGTGAAAGGTCAAGGTCTTTCTTTAAGGTCAAACGTCAAATATATGGATCAAAATCGCTCAAAAGGGGACACCTTGTTTCACAAACACATCTTGTTCTTGTTACGTTGTTTAAGTTGTGGTGAATAGTTGGCAACTAGATACCGTAACCTATTTGGGTTAAAGATCCCTACTGCTAAAACTAGAGACTTCATTTACCCACTAGACTTCATATGTTTCTCTCAGTTGTTGAATTTCAAATTAATTGAAAATGATTTGCTGATCAGAATACAACTTGTTAACTAAAAACAAATGAGCCTCGCTCTTTGAAAAGGGAGTCTAATGCATGAGCGTAAAGTGTCGTCACAGATAAGTCTGTGCAGTCCGCACAGGCTAATCAAGGACGACACTTTCTGCCTTAACTGGATTTTGGTCAAGAGGAGTCATCATTTAAACAACAAATACAATAACAGCGAACTGTTGTCCCTGATTGGCCTGTGCGGACTACACAGGCTTATGTGGGAAAACAATTTACGCTCATACATTAAAACCCCTTTTCACAGACCGCGGTTCAAATATAAAGACGCAAAATCTGGAAATACGAACCATGAAAACAACTTTATGTGTATTATTATGAACTAATGGCGTATAGTCTTGAGGGAAAAGAAAATTGTTAATAATTTGATTTTGCGCGTGGATCCAACTGGAAGTTGAAACAAATCAATGGATATATTTAACTAGATGATGTTATTTAAATGCGAATCTTGAGGGAATATGTTATAATTGAATGATTATCATGTTTGTGATTAACAATTTAGTTCCGGCAAACTTATTTTACAGGACAATTACAATAATTTAGATACCATCGTGTGCTATCAATATTAAAAGGTTTCAGAATGGTTAGGATTTGCACATGAAGCTGGTTTGTGAACAATGTACAACATAACTCTTACACACTGCATGTGTTTTTTTACCTTTTTACTACTTATGTCGTTTGTATGTGTTTCTCCGGATAAAAAAAGGTTGTGTTCTTGCGGTTTTATTCTTTGTCTTCATACATGGGATCTTATATAAAGCGTTGATTGAAATGGCTCACCGTCGCATCCGTCGTGTTCCGGGGGGATTTTGTCATATGAAACGTTTGTTTGAGGTGATGACCATATTCTTCATAGTGTGGTTCTGTTGCTAACGACGCAATTCTCATTCCACAAGAAAACTAGTGTTATGGACGAGTGCTGATTTACATAATTGTTTGTGTAGTCTGATGCACGTTTTCAATCAATATACAAGCAATATTCTTGTCGTGCTGTAATGACTGTCGATTTTGTTCTGAAATAAATTGCAATTTTTATCGTTTTTTTAATCGATAACGTATTAACTATTCAATTCATTATAAATATAAGACAAAACATCAACTAAAAACAACAACTTTGCTATGATTAATTATTTAAATACAATCAAAACATAAAACTCATCGAAATTACGAATTCAAAACAAGGTTAGGGCCAAAGATCAATATTCACAGAAATATTTATCGAGTTGAGAATATAGATTCTAAATGTGAATAATTATGTGTTTGAAACATGAAATACAATAGGTAAGCAAGAGTTTTGTTTTAATTAAAAAAATGCAAGACAAAAGTAGCTGACGAATATGCAAATCATGTATGTGAACCGTGATTTGTTTAACTTGAATCTCCGGTCAACGTTTTAATTTGAAAGTAACACTATAGTTCACCCGTCCTTCTCCACCGTATACACGACGCTAACATTAATAAACCAACGACGGACAACTTTAACTAATCGTCATCTCCCAACTTAGACCCAATCGTTGAGTCTGAATGAAAAACAGAAACATACATATTTCGTGACGTGTGAATAAAATACCTTACACATAATATAAGTGCATTGGTGTCGTTAGTATCGGAAATTTATACAAATAATTAAGGAATTGGTTTTAAATTGATTGAGACATCGTATGATTATTTTCACCCATATTGCAAATATATTGCAAATATACAGAGCAAGAGTTTGCAGATGTTATTGCACTGCCTCTAAGCAATATGCTGTTCCATGATGTATAGCTGAAACCTGTCATTTTCACAGCTACAATATTTCGTAGCAGCTTTAGATGTCAGGTGTACAGAAACGTCAGAGAGACTGGTAAAGATGATGGTTGCTCCATGCGATTTAAGAATACATGTGCGAGAAATAGCCAAGCGTAACCTAACCAACATACTGCAATATCATTCGGCCAATAATCTAAATGATTGCAAAATAGGCTTATTGTACAAATCTCACAAAAAGGACGAAAATACCCTCAAACAAATGTTGTCACAAAACAATCAAATCGATGTTAGGAGAATTCAACCTACAAGACATAGTCATCACACATAGTCATCCCACCATCCATACATAATCAGATATGAAATGCAATAATGGAAAACAAATGATCCACTACTTTACGCATGACTTCATTAAACCGCTACTGACGGCTTGCTTGATTTATCAAAGTTATTTGTTTNGACAGACAGACAGACAGAATTTATTAACGTCTCATGTCTGTACATCAAAACACAGTTAAGCAGTACAAAATCATTTTATATATGTACAAAAACCACTCTCAAAGAATTACGAGAGACGCAAAGTATTGCTGTATGCGATCAATAGATAAAATCTCAGTTTTCGTCACACTACTTGCAATTTATTTTCTAATTACAAAGCTATTCATAATTTAAAGGTAAAATAACTTTGTGGCTAAATTATTAATGATCGATGCGATTTGTTGTGGAATGCATGTATAACGATCGATATTTTGCAATCTACCGTTAAGAATGTGTTCGTTTGTGGCTTTTCTTCGAGACTATTTACGTATTTATTTGGAGCGCCTCGTGTTGATGTTTATTGTATCAAGAACACACTTATTACAGAAAGTAAAATTTAAAATATGAACAAAATTCGACTTTTGCATTTAATTTTAATGCAACTTGTGTTAATGTCTATAACTTTTTTTTTCTTATCTGAAGACTGGATATAAAACAACAACTTGCAGTTTATAATAAAAACGCGAAATCATTTGTTATCACAAAGATACCGCTGATCATCATTTGTGCTTCTTTTAAGCTCGACTATATTTCGTATACTCTGACCTATATTAATCGCCAATTCTTCAGCATCGGCGTTTGCGTAGTGTAAAGGTAAAGGTAAAAGTTTGCACGCAACATCTCGATATCACTGTTTGTACAACAGGTATTCAGTTGGAACTGCACTCATGTGTTCGGCGTCATTGTTTGAAGTCACCGACAAAGTTTCATAATTGTGACATGCAATGTAAGAAAATTATCCCCTTTTTTGTATTAAACATTTCAGAAACATGTTTGCGTGCAACAACTACATATCTCTATATCTACTACATATACTTTACATATGTGCCCAGGTTTTTAATCGTTGACCGATACCTATCACCGTGTTTAGTATTTTAGTAAGACTACGACCCCTTATATACTTATACAACTCAGATAAACTTGTGTGTGCAAGATGAAATTCAGGTTAAGATTTGCGTGTAACACATCTCTGTAATGACTTAAGTTTGACTTTTCATTTGAAGTTTTAGTCATGGGACCAATACATGTGCATTATTAAACTCCAGAAAGAGTATCTGTAGAGAACATGTTATTAACCCACTAGGGACATTTATTTTCGGCAAGGGACCAAATGCCAATATAATACGGGATTATACATACAACACAATTAATAACATAAATGTGATTAAAGAAATAAATTACTTAAAGAGAAATTCTTATATGGCTTAAAACTCTGACCTGCAATTAAGCACAATTATGCCATCTTTGTACTTATACATTTTGGGTTAAACATTGCTTGCAACAACTCCATATTTTCAGACCTAAAATATTCAAATAAAACTGTTTCCATGTGATCAGTGTCTTTATAGTCAGTCGCTGACAAATGCCAATGAATGTGAGCACACTTAAAGCAGAACTGGGCCACTGTCATTTTCTATGAAACCCAGATTCAGAGTGCAAAATGAAATTCATGTTAAGCTTTGCGTGCAACAAGTACTATTCTCTGAACCTCTTACAGATATATCCAATGTAAATGTCACACATGTCTTCGTGATAAGAATGCGATGTTTCGAAAGCAGGTTTATAACACTGAACTTTAGTTTAGCTAAAGTATTACCCTTTTCGTACTTTCTTATTCAGGTTTAATTTTGCGTGTAACACCTGCATATCACTTTATGTACTACAAAAACAATACTAAATGTAACTTCAAATAATGTGTTTAGGATCAAAATAACAAGTCACTTTCCATGATCCATCACAATGACAAGCCTTTAAGCAGGATTTTGCCCCATTTTATACTTATTACACTCATGTTATGGTTTGTGTTACATATGACATTCAGTTTAAGGTATGCGTGCAACAAGAACAGACCTCAGCAAACACATCATATATTCTATTGAAATTTCACACATGTCTTTGCGATCAGTATGCGATGTCAGTAACTAAGGCTTATAACTCTGACCTGCATTATAGCAAAATTATACTCCTTTTGTTCTTCGATACGTTAGGATAAGGTTTACATGCAGCAACTACATATACCGACTACAGATTTTCAATAGAAAAATAATATATATACGTGTTACAATCACAGCTTATAATATAGTTTAATAGTTTTTTGAAGGAAGCATACTTACCTGTGATACATGTTATATATTTGTGTCGGGTGCCACGGGAATCTTCCCCGTTTGGTCAACGCCACAAAAAAACAAGAAACGTGTTAATTGTTTTTCCGTTGCTAGCTCTTTGCAGGGAGAGGGGGCATAATTTTCCATAGACAACTATAATTTATTGTTAATCTCGTTGTCAAACTGACTTCAAACGCATATGAAAATTTATATTAGATTAACTTAGTTGACTCAAAATATTTTAACATATAGGTACCTGGTAGGGCACCCGAGAAGTGCAAACGGTATTTATCAATATACTTGTCTCCTGAAACCCACAACAGCTCACTATTGTCTGACCATTCTGGATAATACAGTTTGGACCATATGGACCCCCATCACAGAAGGTTCAACCGGTATCTGATGGGTTCTGTATGGGCTTTATAACGGGACCCACATGAAACTCACATTGTATCCACAGTTGGTAAATTTATGGTATATCCGCACGGACAACTCGGCAGAATGCAATATGGGTTTTAAATACGACTCAAAAGGGCCCGCTATTGCTGGTCTATACTTTACCAAACACAGACGGGACCTAGATGGGACCTTGACAAAAAAAAGATGTGATATCCGCTCTGGATCCACAGCACAATATGCAACCCTTATTTTATTGGTCATATATGGTATTAATATGGGTGAAACGTGATCTTCATGATCTATGAACAAATTAACAAACCCATTAAGGTAAAGGGGATTGTGCACAGTTTGGCAAACTGACAATTAAACAATTGTCATAGATTAAATCAAGAACGTAAGCCGTATTTTTAAACAAGCAAATGTATCACTCCTGATAAACGAATAAGAAAACGCATGTGTTCGTTAATTGATAATCATCGAAATCGTAAAAAAAAATAACGCGTTTGTAACGCTTTTCATCCACATTTAAGCAAAGACGTGTATAACCGGGACAACGTTTAAAATACCATAAAGAAACAACAGCCTGCGATGTGAAGTGAATTAGCTTTTGCTACTAGAGGTCCCGGGTTCAAGTACCCAGGCAGGCACACTTTTATATTTAATCTCTTTACTTGTAATCTGTGATGACCCTTAATTCAAATATCCCTCATTGCCCAGCACACAAAGTGCAATCGAGGACGTGTATCTGTAGTGGTCATTATTGTTGTAATATTAATGAATATGTGCCGAACTGCTAAAAAAGAAATGAAAACTACTTTTTTATGTAAGAGTGTTTGTCAAATACTGAATTAGTAATTATTATATACATTATAATGTACATACTTTGTGTTGCTTTGCTACTTGTATACAATGCTTGCCATTTTTATCTTATTGAAATTTAAACAATAAACAAATAAATGTTTATTTCAATATAAACTGTTGTATTGTTTTGGGTGATAGGACTTAACTTAGTCTAAAATAATACCTGTAGTCCTCCGTTTTCTTCCACGCAAGGGTCCACAGCCAGAAACAGGCTTATTATGTCCGGTCGAGGGTTCCCGTTCATTATTATTATTATTATTATTATTATTATTATTATTATTATTATTATTATATTTTCAATTGTTTTTGTAATATAATGCACATTTTCAATCGACATTGTATATACAAGCAATGTTCTTTTCGTGCTGTAATGACTGTCGATTTTGTTCTGAAATGAATTTTAATTATCATCGTCTTTTTGATCGATAACATATTAACTATTCAATTCATTATTACTATAAGAAAAAAACATCAACGATAAACAACAACTGCGATATGATTAATTATTAAAGTGCAATCAAAGAATAACAAAAGAGCGAAATAACGTACTTAAAACAAGGTTAGGCACAAAGAGCAATATTCACAGAAATATTTATCGAGTTAAAAATGTGGATTCTAAATATGAATAATTATGTGTTTGTTTTGCACAAAAAACAACACATGAAATACTATAGGTAAGCAAGAGTTTTTCAAAATTCAAAAAGTGCAAGACAAAGGTAGCTTACGAATATGCAAATCATGTATGTGAACCGTGATTTGTTTACATTGAATCTCCGGTCAACTTGTTGATTTGAAAGTTACACTATAATTCACCCGTCCTTCTCCTCCTAATACACGACGTTGACATGGATAATCTATCGACGGACAGCAATAATTAATTTTCATCCCCTAACTTAGACCCAATCGTTGAGTCTGTATACAATACAGAAACATATATCTCGTGACGCGTGATTAAATAATACCTCACACATACCTCACACATAATTTTAGTGCACGGGTGTTGTTAGTATCGGAAATCAATAAAAACGATCAAGGAATAGGTTTTAAAGTGATTAAGACACCGTAGGATAAGTTTGACCAATATAGTAAATACATTTTAATTATGCAGAGCAAGAGCTCGCCGATGTTATTTTACCGGCTCTTAGCAATGTGTAGTTCCATGATGTATATTTGAAACCTGAAATTTTCACAGCTATAGTATATCGTAGAAATCTCACTAAAACGACGCATATTCCCTCAAACAAATGTTGTCACAAAACAATCAAATCGATGTTTGGAAAATTCAACCTACAAGACATAGTCATCAAACCGTCCACAAATAATCAGATATGAAATGCAATTTGTTGGAAAAAAAGGATCCACAACTTTATGCAAAATCGACATGAATTCATTAAACCGCTACTGGCGGCCTGCGTGCTATATCAAAGTTATTCGTGTTCGTTAACCTGTTATTTCATGTAAGTTTGCTATACAGACAGACAGACAGACAAACCTTATAGTTTATTAATTTCTCATTTTTGGACATCAGAACACAGTTAAGCAGTACAAAATCATTATATATATGTACAAAACCACTTTAAAAGAATTACGAGAGGCGAAAAATATTGCTATATGTAATCAATTAATAAAATCTCGGTTTTCGTCACACTAGTTAAAATTTATTTTCTAATTACAAAGCTATTAATAATTTAACGGTTACATTACTTCGTGACTAAATGATTAATGAACGACGCGATTTGTGGTGAAATAAACATCTGCCAATAGTATATTGATGTTCTATAGCATCGTGTTACCAGGCATCAACACATATTTGTTTTACTGAACGATAGCGCTCCGATGAAATATCACATTTTGATAAGAGATACCTATCTAAATATGTGTGGTGGTCGTTTTAGTAAAGGTGTGTTCTTGCTTATGCTACCAGTGTATATGACGTATGCGTTCGTCGGACCCTTTATGTCCGAAATGACTTTTCATACGGCATATATTTTTACAAACTGTACACGTTTAATAAAGGTCAGTTATGCCCAGTGCGTGAAGTAGTTTGCAGAGTCGAAGAACGACGTCATGAACTTCTGGAGGCTGGCAACACTCTGTGAACTGTGTTCCACTGCGTCGATCAACGATACTTCCGGTCAAGGAAGCGTTGACAAAGTGGCAATCGGCGCCCTTATCAGATATAAATACTTCGTAGGTAAGTAAACCATATATCAACATAATTCGTTTTAATTTTGAAGTATTTTTAGAAGCTTTATTTTTCGAACTATAAATATGTTTTATTGTTACCGAATTAAACTGGTCACATCAACGTATTTTAGCGCTATCAAACAACAATATACATTGTTTGCATATTAAAAACGTTAAGCATGTTGCACATATAACACATTGAATCAATGGCGAAAAAACATGAATCAGATAAATTAAAAAAACAGTAATATGAAGAAATAGCAACATGTGAATATAGATGTATACATTTTAAAGAATATCGTGTTTGTCTTCAAACAATAACTCAATAATAATTAGCGCGTTCTATATTTTGATATTGCCGTAGCAGTGAACATTTCCGGGAAAGGACACATTACTATTAACGTGCTTAAACGAGCGCAAGCGATATCGACTCTATACATTATATTTTATTTTATGAAAGAAAGTTTGCTTATATTTAAACAAAACGTTACGTACTTGTTGTTTCATTCACTAAACGTATAGATTAAATTGACTTCATTTTGGATTTCAGTATTTATCAATGAATCTCATGTAATTCGCACAGTTTTGAATAAAATAAACGTCGTTTTGTATTGTTTGGGTTACCTGAATTTGGTGAAAGGCAAGGGTGAATGTAATTTGCACTTTTTAGAAATATGGACAAATTATACATAAATCAAGTTCCCACTCATTAACTTTAAAAATCGACTCTGTCATCGAGTAATTTTATTGTGCACGTAACGAATAACTATACACTATCGGTGTTTAACAGGATCCAGCAACGAAAGCCTTTCAATGCAAAAGCAAGCAGAAGAAGGCACGCACTACGATGAGCGTCGAGCGAACCTGGCCGTTGATGGTAACCCCAGCAGTTTTCGTCTGAATTGCACCCACACCAATAATAACTCCGATGAATGGTGGATGGTGGATTTGGGACGAGTGTTCGGATGACGACTGTCACCTTTTTCAACCGAGATAGTCACGGTACGAAAATAACTGATGCATTTTTTTTTTTTTATTATTATTATTTTTATTTATATTTTTTTTTGGGGGGGGGGAGGGGAGGGACATGTTCACATAGTTTCTTATAGTTGAAAACTATATATAAATTTCCATAAAACACTAACAGACAATTGGATAAAATTTAAACAGTTAAATAAAAAAAGCCTTCTCCGGATCTTAAAATCACTGGCGTTTGACTAATACGCTAATCACCGGACCATTTATACTGACTCTTTGTGAGCAATGACTAGATTGTTTATGAAAAGGTGTTGACAAGTTGTAAAAAGCGTTTTATTGTTTAGTTTAGTAAGTTATGGGTCTTGTTAGCTATGTACGTGGCGAATGTCCACTGTCTGTATATACTTTTTTGCAATTTTCCGATTTCCTATCTATATCTTCCGATAAAAATTAATTGTCATCTTAGTAGTGTATACATATTATAAATGGTATATTCTCCATCGTTATACGAAAAATGACATAGCATCTCCTTGTTATGAGATCGTGTCATAGGTACACGCAATAGAGGTCTTAATACTATGGATTTTCCAAAGTTTCTCTTGATATTTTAAAATGTATCCATTATTTTGAGTATCCATAAAAAACAGAAAGAAAACAAAATCCATTTGCTGTGAATTCATTTCATTAACGATTGGAAGCTTATCTATGATCAACTCATAGTATTATGAGTTTTTGCGGAAAATATCAGGTAGCGATGTGGTTTAACTCGAATGGAACAACTAAGATGAATAATGGCGACAGAGTAATAAAGGCGCATATGATGATGACAATAATGATGACAATGATGATGATGATGATGATGATGATGATGATGATGATTATGATGATTGTGATGATGATGATGATGATGTTGATGATGATGATGATGATGATGATGATGATGATGATGATGATGATGATGATGATGATGATGATGATGATGATGATGATGATGATGATGATGATGATGACGACGATGACGACGACGACGACGATGTTGATGATGATGATGCTGATGATGATGATGATGATGATGATGATGATGATTATATAATCAGTTTTAATCAGGAAAAGTTTGAGAATGGTAACACTTGACTAACATACTGATTTCAGGCGATCGCTTGGTTGGGATCATTTACGAGGTTGGAATTGCACCAGGCTCATGGGAAGAATGTGGCCGCTTCCTTGGTCCAAGTGATGGTGTTGTTAATATAACAACAACCTGTAACCGCACGATGTATGGGCGCTATGTGCGAATACGCAAGATTTGGCAAAACTTTTTAAGCTTGTGTGAAGTGTATCCCATACAGTTAAATCTTGTAGCAGACAGCCATCATGCAGACCATATGCATTTGTACACATCATTCTAATGAAAACAATAATTGTAATGTTTATTGCATCTTAATGAAAATACTTTTTTTCTAGTTACGTCTGATTAGTTGTGGTGAATAGTTGGCTACTAGAGACCGTAACCTATTTATATTTTAGTTAAAGGCCCCTACTGCTAAAAGTAGAGACTGCATTTAGCCGCTAGAATTCATTTACGTCAAGAGGAGTCATCATTTAAACAAAAAAATACAATATCAGCGGAAAATGTTGTCCCTGATTGGCCTGTGCGGACTACACATGCTAATGTGGGAAAACAATTTACGCACATACATTTAATCCCCTTTTCACAGAGCGCGGTTCAAATATATACAGACGCAAAATCTGGAAATACTTACCATGAAAACAATAATGTGTGTATTATTATGAACTATTAGCGTATAGTCTTCAAGGAAAAGAATATTGTTACTAATTTGATTTTGCTCGTGGATTCTACTTGAAATTGAAACAAATCAATGAATATATTTAACTAGATGATGTAATACAATATATATATATATATATATATATATAACATACTTATATATCATGCGAGTCTTGTGGGACTATGTTATAATTGAATGATTATCGTGTTTGTGATTAACAATTTAGTTCCGGCAAACTTATTTTACAGGACAATTACAATAATTTAGATAATATCGTGTACTTTCAATATTAGAAAGTTTCAGAATGGTTAGGATTTGCACATGAAGCTGGTTTTTCAACAATGAAACAACATAACTCTTACACTCTGCATGTTTTTTTTTTACCTTTTTACTACTGATATCATTTGTATGTCATTCTCCAGATAAAAACAGGTCTTTGTATTCATACATGGGACCTTATATGGGGCGTTGTATGTAATGCCCGACATGATTGAAATGGCGCACCTTCGTATCCTTCGTGTTCCGGGAGGATTTCGTCATATGAAACGTTTGTTTGTGTGATGGCAATATTCTTCATGGTGTGGTTCTGTTGCTACCACGCAATTCTCATTCAACAAGAAAGCTAGTGTTATGGACGTGTGCTGATTCACATAATGTTTTTTTTGTAGTCTAATGCACGTTTTCAAGATATATAAAAGCAATGTTCTTTTCCTGCGGTAATGACTGTCGATTTTGTTCTGAAATAAATTTTAATTTTCATAGTCTTTTTTATCGATAATATCAGACAAAACATCAACTAAAAACAACAACTTTGCTATGATTTGTTATTTAAAAACAATCAAAACATAAAATGAGCGAAATAAAGAAATCAAAACAAGGTAAGGCCCAAAGTGCAATATTCACAGAAATATTTATCGAGTAAGGAATGTGGATTCTTAATGTGAATGTTTCTGTGTTTGTTTTGCAAAAAAAAAAGAGAAAAGCTATATGTAAGCAACAGTTTGTTTTTCAAAATTCAAAAAGTGCAAGACAAAAGTAGCTACGAATATGTTAATCATGTATGTGATCCGTGATGTTTTAACATTGAATCTCCGGTCAACTTTTGTATTTGAAAGTTACACTATAATTCACCCGTCCTTCTCCTAATACACGCTAACATGGATAAACTAACGACGGACAACAATAAATAATTTTCATCCCCGAACTGAGACCCATTCGTTGAGTCTGTATACGAAATAAAGCACAAATTTAGTGCACTGGTGTTGTTAGTATCGGAAATCAATAAAAAATGATTAAGGGATAGGTGATTAAAAGTGATTAGACAAGGTAGGACTTTTTTGTTAATATTTCCTAAAACCTGTTTAGGTTTACTAGGTCCAAGTCTTTCAATATCATTAAATATTTAAGAGTGAACTATTTTTTTCCTATTTAATAAATTGTTACATTCCTGTGTGAATTTACGACATGTTCATGAACTACCGCGCGAGTGACAATTATTAAAACCACTTAGCGCATATCAACTTCGGTCGTTTAAACCAACGTTTAAACGATCAAACCAGTCTGCGTACTGTGTCTGTGTTCTTGCAGACGAAGCGGTATTGCTACTTAGCGCATACCGATTTCAGTCGTTAGTAAGTTAGCGATCAAACCAGTCCGCGTACTGTGTCTGTTTTCTTGCAGACGAAGCGGTATTGCTACTAAGCGCATATCAACTTCGGTCGTTCTTAAGTTAGCGATCAAACCAGTCCGCGTACTGTGTCAGTGTTCTTGCAGACGAAGCGGTATTGCTACTAAGCGCATATCGATTTCGGTTGTTAGTAAGTTAGCGATCAAACCATTCCGCATACTGTGTCTGTGTTCTTGGAGACGATGCAGTATTGCTACAAAGCGCACATCACCTTCGGTCGTAGGTAAGTTAGCGATAAAAACCAGTCCGCGTACTGTGTCTGTGTTCTTGCAGACGAAGCGGTATTGCTACTAAGCGCATATCAACTTCGGTCGTAGGTAAGTTAGCGATCAAACCAGTCTGTGTCCTGTGTCTGTGTTCTTGCAGACGATGCAGTATTGCTACTAAGCGCATATCAACTTCGGTCGTAGGTAAGTTAGCGATCAAACCAGTTCGCGTACTGTGTCTGTGTTCTTGCAGACGATGCAGTATTGCTACTAAGCGCACATCAACTTCGGTCGTTAGTACGTAAGCGATAAAACCAGTCTGTGTCCTGTGACTGTGTTCTTGCAGCCGATGCAGTATTGCTACACGTAACGTTCGTTGAAAACAAAATCTACAACTTTACGCAAAATCGACATGAATTCATTAAACCCGCTTCTGACGACCCGCTTGATATATCAAAGCTATTCGTGCACGTTAACCGATCAACAGATAAATCTCGGTTTTTTGTCACACTTATTATTTTCTACTTTATATATCGCAAAACTATTAATACTTAAAAAGTTAGATTACTTCGTGACTAAATGATTAATGACCGATGTGGTTTGTTGTACATAAAGACAAAAGTACTGATAAAATCTCCCATGTGATGTCATTTTTTTATAAATATTTCTTGAACTGTTTAGGTTTACAATGTTTAAGTCTTTCAATACCATTTAAAATTTAAGAGTGAACTCCTGTTTAATAAATTCTTACATTCCTGTGCTATTTTACATATACGTTCACGACAACTGCGCCAGTGACAATTATTAAAACCACTTAGTTTTAACCTATGTTTAGCTCGATTTCATCGAAAGCCTAAGGCTTATTTGAAACTCTCTTGAGTCCGTTTCCTGGGACTAGAACCAGTACTTGGTGTCTATGGGGGACAGTAAAGAACACTCACACAGTGGGGATCGAACCCGTGACCGCCCGGTCGTTAGGCGGACACCATATCCACTACGCCGCGACCTTTAAACCACTTAGCCCATATCGATTTCGGTCGTTAGAACGTTAGCGATCAAACCAGTCCGTGTTCTTTGACTGTGTTCTAACAGACGCTGCGGAATCGGTAACAAAGGATCCACAGACATAACGCAAAATCGATATGAATTCATTAAAACCCTTACTGACTGCCTGCTTAATATATTAAAGTTATTCGTGTTCGTTAACCTGATATTTCATGTAATTTTGCTATATGCAATCGACAGATAAAGCTCGGTTTTCGTCACACAAATTAAATTTTATTTTTTATATTGCAAAGGTATTTATAATTTAAAAGCTATAATACATTGTGACTGAATTATTTATGACCGATGTGGTTTGTTGTGAAATAAATGTATAACGATCGATATTGTGAAACCTACCGTTAAGAATTCGTTCGTTTGTGGCTTTACTCCATGACTATTTACATATTTATTTGGAGCGCCTCGTAAACTTGGAACATCTGCAATATAATCACAATCATTAATATAATTATTCTTTTCAATAAGTATAGTTTTTGAGGCGATTGCCTTCTGCAATTGGCCCTTTGGTAACATAATATACGTATTTCGGGAATCAGTTTCAGAATAAAGTCCGTTACGTCCAAAGTCCAAACTACGCACCCAGATTATGCATTCGCAAACAAAATAGCTCCGATCGCATGGTACTAGTATTAATGCGCACAAACAGCTTACAGCGCGCGTGCCATCCATGGCAACGTCTTTTCACTGTGGCATTAGCACTCGAGTTACACGCAGTCTTCGTGGAAGGTGTATACAACGACGAAATATCGTTTTTTTATATGACAATTCGCCCGTGCTTTTCATGCCAGTTTTGAACGTTTTCCTTACACACGAAATGCATGTTGTGGTTGTCACTTTCACAGCAGCTAAGTATACGCCATGCATGTAGTTAAATTCGGATAAGCGTTGTGGACTTCACATTGTTATATGCCATTCAAATTTACTTAGATAAAATAATGTGATCATTTCGCAAAACTTAACTTAGATATTAAACTGTAATGCAGTATTTTAACGTAAATGGATAAATAAACAGGCGAGTTAATAGTTATTTTCATTAATTATAATAAACAAATAATGTGTTAACTTAAACATAATAATGCTTTTGTGTAAACAGACTGTTCATTCAAGTTAAAACAAATGCTGTTTATTCAAAATAAAGGTTTGATGTGTCAATATTTGTTGATAAATCCCAATTCGGTCCACCTTGTCGGTCCACTTTGTCGATAAAAAATCCCTATTTGACCAGACTCATTTTCCCACGAAGGCCAGGAAAATCCATGTGTATTAAAGTGAACTATATAGCTGTGACTAACTGAAATTCTGTTTTAAAGGACATATTTTTAGAACTTCAGAGATGGTCATAGTTGATAGCTTAATATCTCATACAAGCCTGTGTATTTTTAACTATTTTTATACCGGCTTGATCTTCCAAGCAGCTACAATTACACTTATCAAATTATATGTACAATCCCAGTGTTTCATATATTGGTTTGCAAGAACCAAACTATCAAAATCCTTATAGTCTTCATGTGTTGTCTAAGTTAGTATTTGCATTTCAGGGGTTGTCCGAACAATATTGGTCTTGCCTGATTTTATTGGAATTTGAAGTTCATTGTTTTCATTTTCATGAGAATAAAAGGGATTTCTGTTATGGACAATCTGTTCTGTCAACGTTTCGAATTGGCACGAACAGGAATTATCAAACGTTGAAGAAAATGTGCATATCTCATTTTACCCAGGAATTGAGAATGAATACCCTGACGGGTAGCTCGTCTGATAGATCACATCACTGTGAAAATGTAGTTCACGAGTTCAAATCACAGGCCAGACTCATAACTTGTTTGGGGTTTGTTCATGACATTATTGCTACAACAATTGTGTCGTGTTCTGAGAATACTGGGCATTATGATTGTGCGTAAATTGTCATCCCAGATTAGCCTGTGCAATCCGCACAGGCTAATCAGGGACGACAAATTCCGCTTTTATGGAATTTTTCGGTTAAATGATGTCTTTTCTTAGCGAAAATTCAGTTTAGGCGGAAAGTGTCGTCCCGGATTAGCCTGTGCGGACTGCACAGGCAAATCCGGGACGACACTTTACGCACATGCATCAAGCCCAGTTTTCTCAGAACGCAACACAATTAGTTCCCTACCTCTGAGTCAGACAGTTTACTGTAACTGGTAAGGAATCAAGGAAGAAAGGTAAATGGAGTGCCTTCAAATGATACACACCTGCTAACGTCACGATTATGAATCCACATTCGTCATAGGCCTTTTTAACTTCGTCCGTCACTCTGTACTCCGGATTCTCATATGTGAACTGTGTTTGTAAACGTTTACAACATGATTTTGGTTTAGGTGTGGTATTTCATAAACTTAAATTGTTCGCAAGCGAACACTATTTAGTACTGGTGTTATGCAAACGGTATTGAGGGAACTACTTTTTTTTTACTCCAAAGTCTTAAAAGTAAGTAAATCGATACACGGATCAGTGATACGTCCTGTTATCGATTTGTTGCTTTGACCTATGTTTTCAATTAAGTAAAATATCGATTTATACAAAATATTTATACAATTCAAATTTGTTGTCTGAGATTTGATTTTAAAATTTGTTTTATAAAAAAAAGTTGCAACTTGCTCGATTCAAATACACATTGCTTCAGGTAAAACAAAAATATAATAAACTAATCCATTTCCATTTGATATCCCTTTGCATCTATCTGAAAAGTCTGTGCTGTGTTTTGATTACATCGAGATGTTTGTCATCATATGAACAAATAATTAAAGTTTAGGATACAAATCGAAAGATTGTGAATATTAGTCAGAATGGAATTGATGTTTTATATAGAAAACAACTAAACTGTATAGTTTACAGTGGTGAGATTTGGAAGGTTTATCACATAGTGTTAATTTGTTTATTGATGATTAAGCAAAACTTGTGAATTATTGTGTGTTTAAAAAATTATTTACATTGCAAAAACTGCCCCGCCCCTTGAAACAATATTTTTCAACGGACCGGAACCACAATTAAACCGGCCTTGATGTCAAAAGATGTTCTGATCACGTTTCATTTTGATTGGACAACAAAAGTGACTTCTAGTGTTCTCAAGATTTCACTAAAGACATACAACGTACAAGTAAAACTGAACCGACTCCTTGCGGCCATGTAACCTAATGACTTAGTTTTTGAGCATGTGTAAATAAGTGTCGAACTCGGTGGTAAGATTCGTTGGGACTAATATTTTGACCCAGTTTTAGGAAGATTTGGCACTACATTTGGTTTCTCAAGTGTTCACACGATTAATATGGACGACAGACGACGCGCGACTGACAACAGGCGATGACAGAAGCTCACCCTGAGGACGTTGTGCTCAGATGAGCTAAACATGCTAAAACATGTTTATGCCTAGCGTCTAGAAAAAAGGCCTTGGCAAACAGCGTGATGCGGCGTCTCATCTGGGTCTGAGCTGTTTGCTTAAAGGAATTTATATAAGAAATATTCTAACATAGAAATAAATATACTACTAATAAATATACTAGACATCCCTTATTTTGGAAATAAATTGATCCAATTAAGAAGGATGGGAGAGTAGGCATAAATGGATTAAAGTTACAAAGGACACACACAAATTGTTGATATGAAATGCTAAGATATATGGTACAAATGCGGTTTACGAGATATTGTATCAGCGGTTGTTAGTCCAACCCAATAACACAACATGTATTATCTCTTAGCTGATGCATGCGCATGCAATGTCATGTTTAACCCTTTGCATGCTGGGAAATTTGTCGTCTGCTAAAATGTTGTCTGCTAAATTTCTAAACTTAGCATTTTCTTCGATTTTTTTTTCAAAGAATACTATCAGAATAGCAAACAGTTTGGATCCTGATGAGACGCCACGTTCTGTGGCGTCTCATCTGGATCAAAACTGTTTGCAAAGGCCTTCAAAATCCGGTTCCAGCGCTCAAAGGGTTAAGAATATCACTAGAAATTACGTGCATGTGTTTGATATTATTCAGTTCAATGCAGTTACAAGTTTAATAATATCTTGTAACAGTATCTCAAAAGTGTGTCAGAAGCTAAACGTCATATAAATGTACAAGTATGTAGTCCCATATTATTTTTAGGATTGCAGTTTATAGATACAGTGTCGCATCTATAACATTGTTGAAAACTGCAATCGTTTGGATCAGCAATTCAAAAGAGCAACCATACGAATAAAGTCGGTTTTGAGACAATAATCTTGAAAATAAATCAGTATCACTTTAAACCAAAACATTCTTAAATAGAAATAGAACAAGCCAATCTCTTAATGAAGCAGTATGGTCTAAGGTCATAGGACAAACACCTGAGAACTTAAGCAACTAAATTGTTCTGAACAGACAGTATTAACACGGTTTTACTTTGAAAATACATTTTTTAAGGAAACATCCACATTCTATAACAGCAGTGTTTTTTTTAACGAATGAACGTTTTAGTGTCATGAGCAAGTTTAGTGATGATTGGGTAAAACGTGAGTGTTCAGTGTTCAAAGGTTTCACTTATGACATAAACGGAAAAATTCCATGTCCCCAAGATGGCCATGTTTTTAACGAACTAAACTTATATTACACTTGGCCGAGATGTCATTTGAACATATGTTCTGGGCAATGACGATTTGGCAAAATGTGACTTCTAGAGTTTTTACAAAGTTTATATTTAGCCATAGTCCATAAAAATCCATCGACCACTTGCATCACAGTTGTTTCAATTGACCAGAAGCATTTAAAACTCGGCCGATATATCATTTGAGCAAATGTTCTGAGCAAGTTTCATGATTATGAACGTGACAATATAGATAATTTGTACTTTCTTTTTCACTGATAGACCATTTCGCTGTTAACAACAGAAAATCCTAACATACATGAGTGCATCAACAACTACCAACACTATTTAAAACGCTTTTAAATACGAAAATAAATTCATCAATCATTCTAGATTTATTTATATTAAATTTTCATAACTATGTTTCCAACCCATCATTTAATCTAAAGGCGCTTATGTACAAACTATTGCAGCGTACACCTTAAATTTGTAAGCTATTTTTCACACCAAAGGCTTGTCTATGAAGCATCTCCCAGTAGCTACAGTCCTTGAATACAAGAACACAGAAACGGCTGTAAAATATTGTAAAAATTAAACGTGTTCGCTTGAAAAATTAGAATTTTATTTTATAATATTATAGTTTGGCTTCATGCAAAGTGTGTGGACTGAGACAATTCGACTTAATCTGCAAAGATAGTTGATAACCTGAATTATTTTTTCGAATAGATGATATGTTTCGGTTTCAAAAAAACGAATTAAGTCGGTTTGAATATGTTTGGTGCATATACTGCTTCCATCTCATCACCCATATATATATATTCGCATATTAAACAGAACTATGGCAGCGTACACTCTGAATTCTATCAAAAATGAACCAAGTTCATCTGCTTTGACTGGCCGTCTAAATGTAAAAAATGTTTTATATTACATATGGACTTAATGAAATGTTTCTTTCGTCCGTTGTTCATACGTATTTGTGAGCTTACGAAAAGATTTAATTAATTTTCAATTACTGGAGTCTTTTTCGAATAATAGCTTGATTTAAACTTGCATTAGAGATAATACTTCACTGATACGGTATTCTGATTAGATGAAATGACAATATCACTATAGCCTGACAAAATACAATGGGGAATACATTCATATACTATTATATTACAATTTAATATACCATTTGGTAATTGATTGGTAAACGAAAATGTGGCGATGAAAAGGACCTCATACAATTGTATTAATATACTATGTCATATAATTCGTCGGCCCCATACTAAACCCAAGTCCTTTGGGACCTAATTCCCAAAGTAAATTAATATAAAGTTATAAGTAATAAAGTAAGTATCGATAGCACAACTACGAACAAAAAGAGCACAATTACGCATATTATATATATTAGTCTCAATGCAATGGAATCCGTTATTAGAACATTTCTAATAATTGTCTTTACCAGACACATGTATAAGGTTTCACGCGCAACGTTTGTGGAGAGTCGAGAATAGGATATATAACAGACTTCATGTAGACGTGAGTACGATGTTTTAATACGACAGTGGCGACTGGTTCAGAGTATATCGTGAATCAAAAAAAGCATTAACTTTCTAGTTTGTTGTACAGTAAATCATGTAATTAAGTATGCGCGTGTGTTTTTCATAACATCAAAGATAGTGTAAAGGACACGTTAAAAGTGTTATTCTAACAATTTGCGTTATCGTCGGTTTATGTACCGTTTACCAGACTTCTGAAGATGGAAGTTTGTAAAATAAACTCTTTCCTTGAATGTGACATAACGATTTGGATATGGCGCACGGTTCCAATAGGCCTTGTCATCACGGGTACAATTGGCAACGTCCTCAACATTGCGGTGTTGCTACGGCCAAGAATCTGGAAGATTTCGTCCACCGTCTTTCTGCTGTGCTTGGCGTTCTCGGACTTGTTCTTCCTTTGGACCACCGTCGTTCCTCGTATTTTCGAGGAGATTAATCTCGTTCACCTGAGCGACTATAACCCTAATGCTTTTTGCAAGACGCTGGTTTGGTTAAACCACGTCTTTGGAGGGTACTCTATTTGGCTCTTAGCGGCCTTGACTATCGAAAGAACAATCATGAGTAGATCGGCGGTACTTGTTAGGAGCAGAAAAAAAGCTTATATCACATGTGGTACTTTGTTCATCATTTGCGTGTTCTTCCCGCTTCATTTCTTCTGGGGTTATCAAATTCAGCCAATAAACGGGTGTCATTGGAAAATGGGCTTCGGAACTTTTTACGGTGACATCTGGCCGATAGTGGTATTAGTGGTACTCAATGTTGTTCCGATGTTGATTATTATTCTAGGCAACATTAACATCAGATTTAACATCGTCAGACAGAAGAGGCGTCTACTTTCGAAGCAATTACCTCAGCAAAGCAACCGCAACAATGATACGGTGGAGGTATCTCAAACACGTAGACATAAGGACGCGTCTAGAAATTCTGTGACCAGGATGCTTCTACTTATCAGCATTTTTGTCATAATGACGACCTTACCGTTCACAATCTACAGATGCTTGTGGTTCGAGATTGACGACTCCTCTATGAAGGCCCGTGCTAAGCGCCATCTTTACGACGCCATTATAGAAGTAATCCTGTATTGTAACTTTGCGTTTAACTTCTTCTTGTACTTTGTCAGTGGTTCGCTTTTTAAAGAAGAATGGCAGAAAATGGTGGAGGAGATGCGGTCCAGGCTTGCATGCTTTTGTTCATTCCGGAGTCTTACTGAGAATGAAAGACAACAAGAAAATCCATATATTTTTCAAGGTTTGGAAAACACTGCGCATCCTTTTTGATAAGTCATTTCTCTAAGGGTTTATCAATATAGTACAAGTATGTTGATCGTGTATATACCAAACTTTTCTTCTCAATTTTAGAACCTTGAATATCGTTAACCTGATCGATAATTTGACATTTTTATCAACGAACTGATTATGTTTAATTTTCCCAAGTTTTCTTTTATCAAAGTTTCTTTTAATCTATTATATTGTGAAAGACGTTTCCAAAAAAAAAGTGTTCTTAATTAAAGCATTAAATGACATTTTCAAAAATCCAAACTTTCCTTTTATTTCCCAAGTCAACATTTCCCTTTTCATTAACATAATAAAGAGCGTTTTTCAAAATCAAAGGTTTAGGTGAGTAATACATGTAGGCGCCATGTTTACATATTGTTTGTATGATTTAGAATGATAATGCACTGTCCATCATTTTCGCATGTTTTAACATACGTTTTCACAGTTGAACTATACTTTATGGAAACCATGTTCTTATGAATATCAATGCTTCGGTGAGCTATATGGAACGGAAATATGAACTATTTAGGGCCCGATCGCTCTCATTTACAACTGATATGCTACGTGTAATTCATACTTCTAAGCAGTTTATGATAGGTGTATATACATACTATTGGTTTTATGTGTATGCGACATCTAAAATTTTAAACTGCAATAAGTTTATAGAATAATAATTTGTAAAGTCGTGGACGCCCTTTTAAGTGCAGCTGTAACTGAAATGTGTGCCATGTTACTATTTTTTTCTATTTTTCGATAAAGTATACAAAATATAAACTATAGTATACGTTTGTTTTTTTCTACGTTTTCCTTATATTTCAAAAAACAAGAACGATTTTGACTAAAGATGTGTAATTGTTCATGTTTTTTGATAGTATTTAACAACTTTCGTGTGCTTATATTTTACTTATTTTTCTTGTTACATCTGATTCATATGATACATTCATATATAATGCATGTGTGTATATAATTATATAAAGACATGTGTTGTATGATTAGTATGTATGTTCATAACAGTGAAATTTGTAATGAAATGGTTATAAAAACAAAAGATTGATTGTTTGCAACTTGGAATGTCTGAGAACCCTATATTGTTAGGTTCATTTTTTTTAAGCTTTGATTTTGGATGCACAATACGTTGGTAATTGAAGACATACGAAGAAAGAGCAGAAAAAAATGTCGTACAACATTTCTTAAACTTTAAGCATAGCATGTAATTATAGACTCACGATTTTGTATATGTATTTTATTAAAATTGTGGATACACTTGATTTTCTGATAATTTTATTCGAGCGTCCATACAAAGAGTACACATCATGAACATAAGTGTTATTTTTATTTTTTTTACTAATTGTATTGTTAATGTCGTGTTTTCTCTAATACACATATATAAAAAAGTGTTTGTGTTACGTTTTTTAACATTTGATATGCGGAGCTTATTGAACAAAAAATAGCGTGCAGTAAATTGAAAATCACTTTTTGATTAGATGTAAATGCGCACTATTTATTGATCATACATTTCCCACATTCGATAGACTTTTAGCTATCGTAGAAACTAAACATATGCCTGACGAACGTGATTTGCTTGACACAACCGGACCTTTAAGAACTGCCTATTGCGATGGGCACCACATACAATTGCAATATGAGAGATATATAGGGTAAGCTTAATTATTATTGCAGCATCCGATGTCGATCGCAATACGATAATTGTAACAATTATCACAATATAACTCTCGGTATCGTAAAATATCTAAAAGCGTTCAATAACTTTTTGCTTGTTGAATCAATTCATTAATTTGTTTAAACGACATAGAACCTTAAATCTAGATCAAAATAATACTCTAATGAAATGTGTTCATTATCACATTTTAATGTAATACGACATCAGACACTATCTTGGATACATTTTAAAATAGTTATATATAAGTAAAAATAATGCGCACGCTATACACTGATGAAATATAGAAACGACCGTTATTGAAGGTCAAACTAATAACTTATTTTAATAAAACTAACAAAGAAAGAGGGGAATCTTTGGATTGTTTAACACGTTCATAAAGAGAAAGAGGACGTATATTTTAAGTTTGAACAATCGAAATGCATATTTTGAAATATTACTTCGCGAATTTTGTTAACCATTTACTTGCAATAACATTAGCTGTCAGATATATTCTTAATCTAAAATGTTGTTATTTGTTTTGCGTATTAGATATGTTATATGTTTGATAATCGAGAGAATCACAAATAATGTTCCAGTAAAACAAAAAGCATTGCATTATATATATATATTTATATATATAATAGAGTCGCTTTTAGCCGTTTATATAAAATTAAACGCTTTTATTAAATTTGCCGTAGCTTTCGAAATCTCGGTCTTCTTCAGCGGCGTTTATTTGTGAATAAGCATATCATCTTTAGCGGAAGTGACGTTATATTATCGCACGTTACATTGCGCGCCAATTTTAGTATTTTTGTGTTTAGTCCATATGGTTTGAACGTCCTCAGTTTGCGCTTCCAAAGTTGTTCGATGGTCTTCCGGTACTCGTCGGTTCCATTTAATTTTTCGAATCCCATGACCCGGAAGTCTGCGACGCTGTGGCCGTTTGTGTAGAAGTGCTCGGCTACCGGGTCGTTGTGTCGAGTCCGTATCCGGGACAGGTTAAGAAGATGTCGCTGGTACAGGGTATCTCCCGTTTCTCCTACGTATACGAAGGTCTTACACCGTTCGCAGTGTACAGCGTAGACTACATTGGTGGATTTGCAGGTGACCTCGTTCCGCACATTGTAGCTTTTGCCGGTGGTGTCGCTGAACTTTTCAGCCTCCATCATGTATGGACAGATTGCGCACCTCTGTGCCCCACAAGGTCCGCTCCTGTTGGGAACTCGGAAAAACATCCGGTTGTGTTTTTTATGAACCAATATATCTTGAAGGTTGCAGTCTCTTCTGAATGCTGCTAACGGGGGTTCAGGAAATACGTTTTTCATATGATCTGAAGTGTGGAGTGTTGGCAGGTGTTTCCGGAGGATATGGCCGACATTTGGTAGCGCTCTGGAGAAAGTGATAACGAGCGGTACCCTGGAAGTACTTTTTGAAGGCACTTTCGTATGCAGCAGATTTTCTCGCTTCTTGCTATCAACTTTCTTCAGTTCTGTCTCGACGAATCGGCCATTGTATCCTCGCTTCTGTAGTTGCTCTTTTATCTCATCTCTGTGTTTTTTGTAGTCCGTCTCTTCCGAACATATTCTTTTCAGCCTCACACCTAAGCCGTACGGAATGGCCTTCTTCGTAGACTCGGTATGCGACGAGTCCATGTGCAGGTAGAGGTGCCGATCTGTTGGTTTGGTGTATAGGTCTGAAACCAGCCTTCCTTTTCGAATAGACGTCATGGTGTCTAGGAATTCGAGCTGCTCTGTGGAGTAGCGGAGCTCTAGCTGTATTCGTGGATGGATTTCATTTGCAAACGCATGGAATGTCTTTAGTGCCTCCAAACCATGTGTCCACAAGCCCCAAACATCATCAACGAACCGGAAGTAGGCTATTGGATGTTTATTTGATTTTGAAAATAACTCTGTCTCCCAGGCTCCCATGTAGGTCGATGCGTAATTCATACCTAAGTGCGATCCTATAGCAGTTCCTTCATTTTGCATGTAGTGGTCTCCATTGAATGAAATGGTGTTGTTATTTAGAACAGTGTCCATCATTGTGATCATGTCGTTGGTTGGTACTTCCGGTTGCACTCGCCGATTGAGAGCTTCAATTACTGCAGCACGGGCCTCTTCTCTTGGTACGCTGGGGTAAAGAGCCTTCACATCCAAACAAAATATGATGGTACCGTCTGGTAACGGCTGCTGTATCTGTGTTATTTTGTTTAGGAAGTCGGTTGTGTCTCTCACATACGACGGAAGTGACGTCACATGATCGCGCAATTCATTCTCCACTATTTCCGCCATCTTCTCTGTCGGGTGATTGCGGCCGTTTACAATAGTGCGGAGAGGCATCCCAGGTTTATGAAGCTTCGGGTTGCCCTGAAGCTTACCGGAAGTTCCACCGCCGCTGGTGAGATACCTTTTAAGGTCACTGTCGATCGACCCCTTCTTGTATAGGGTATCGGCCACTTTCTTCACTTTGTTTTCCACAATCCTTGTTTTATCATCCGTCACCGCGACGTATGTCTCACTGTCCGACATTTCACACTTCAGCTTCTTGACATAGTCTTCCCTGTCCATTATCACTATCCCCGACCCCTTGTCGGCAGGGCGAATTACTATGTCATCGTCGTGGAGTAATTCTTTGATTGCCTGTTCTTCCGATTTGCTTAGATTATATTTAAATTTTCGTTTTAATCCGCAAATGATGTCGTCCTTGACCGCTTGTATATATGTGTCCAGCCATTTGTCGCGGCCAGCCTTTGGAGTCCACGTCGAGGTCTTCTTTTTGTATTGATGCTCATCTTCCCTGGTTCTATGTTCAGCGTCTTCTGAATAGAAATATTCTTTTAAGCGCATACGGCGTTCCCACGCTGACAAGTCTGTAAGTAATTTTCCTTTGTCTATTGTTTTTCTAGTCGGTATGAACTTCAGTCCTTTCGACAGCAGGGATATCTGAGCATCAGTTAACGTCTTCTTTGACAGGTTGGTAACAACACTCATTTTGTTTTCGTCATGTTTCGTTTTTGTTTTTGCCATGCACCGTGTGGTCTGCATTTCCTCCGAGGAGAGTGTTGTTTCTTTTGTAATCACGGACGTAGGTCTTTCATGCTGCCGAATAAAGTCAAAGTGCTGGTTTTCAAGCCGCATACAAATGAACTTCCGGTTTGGCGATTCTCTTTCGACAGGAAATCGCAGCCAACTAGAGCATCCATTGCTGTATTGTTTCACGTATATGTCTACGCCGTATAATGTTGAAGCCGCTAATATTTCCGCCTCTGTAGCCCAAGAGCGAGAGTTGCCATCGCTTTGTTTCATGCAGCTTATGTGTACACCGTAATCACCATCAATATAGTTCTTGTAAGTGGATTCGTTGTCCAGCATGTGATTAGTTACAGAAGTTCTTACAAGTTCATGTTTCTCGGGATCATCGAATATTCCTGCCGCAATACACCGGAAAAAGCAGTTTCCATCTTTTTCAATCAAAAGAAGACACTGATCGTCTGCACTTATCTTCCGAGTTCGAAGTAATTTAAGTTTTCGTTTTTTAGTTCTGAGGAGATCAATTTTCATTTTTAATGAAAAGTCTGTAAGTTCACAAAGTTTCTTGTCAAATTGCGGTTTACTGATAAGCGATGAAAGCTTAGTTTCATAGTCCATTTTCAGTTGTTGAGCTTCTTTCAGAACACGGTCACAGACGGCGACACTTTCGGACATCAGAGAAAGCGATGCTTTGTGTAAAATGTCTGATACGCTGGCGGCCTCATAACTATTGGTTTCAAGATCCATTTTCCATTTAATGTCGAATCCCGTAGGAATTAGTTCTGAATTTATACAATCAAGCAGGAACTGTTTATGGCTTTCATATCGACAAATCTTTCCAGTTACTTTCTTCAGTCGCGCAAATTCAATATATTCCGTTTCGGGATATGCCATCACGTTGTTGCATATAATAAAGTCGCTTTTAGCCGTTTATATAAAATAAAACGCTTTTATTAAATTTGCCGTAGCTTTCGACCTCTCGGTCTTCTTCAGCGGCGTTTATTTGTGAATAAGCATATCATCTTTAGCGGAAGTGACGTTATATTATCGCACGTTACATTGCGCGCCAATTTTAGTCTTTTGTGTTTAGTCCATATGGTTTGAACGTCCTCAGTTTGCGCTTCCAAAGTTGTTCGATGGTCTTCCGGTACTCGTCGGTTCCATTTAATTTTTCGAGTCCCATGACCCGGAAGTCTGCGACGCTGTGGCCGTTTGTGTAGAAGTGCTCGGCTACCGGGTCGTTGTGTCGAGTCCGTATCCGGGACAGGTTAAGAAGATGTCGCTGGTACAGGGTATCTCCCGTTTCTCCTACGTATACGAAGGTCTTACACCGTTCGCAGTGTACAGCGTATACTACATTGGTGGATTTGCAGGTGACCTCGTTCCGCACATTGTAGCTTTTGCCGGTGGTGTCGCTGAACTTTTCAGCCTCCATCATGTATGGACAGATTGCGCACCTCTGTGCCCCACAAGGTCCGCTCCTGTTGGGAACTCGGAAAAACATCCGGTTGTGTTTTTTATGAACCAATATATCTTGAAGGTTGCAGTCTCTTCTGAATGCTGCTAACGGGGGTTCAGGAAATACGTTTTTCATATGATCTGAAGTGTGGAGTGTTGGCAGGTGTTTCCGGAGGATATGGCCGACATTTGGTAGCGCTCTGGAGAAAGTGATAACGAGCGGTACCCTGGAAGTACTTTTTGAAGGCACTTTTGTATGCAGCAGATTTTCTCGCTTCTTGCTATCAACTTTCTTCAGTTCTGTCTCGACGAATCGGCCATTGTATCCTCGCTTCTGTAGTTGCTCTTTTATCTCATCTCTGTGTTTTTTGTAGTCCGTCTCTTCCGAACATATTCTTTTCAGCCTCACACCTAAGCCGTACGGAATGGCCTTCTTCGTAGACTCGGTATGCGACGAGTCCATGTGCAGGTAGAGGTGCCGATCTGTTGGTTTGGTGTATAGGTCTGAAACCAGCCTTCCTTTTCGAATAGACGTCATGGTGTCTAGGAATTCGAGCTGCTCTGTGGAGTAGCGGAGCTCTAGCTGTATNATATATATATATATATATATAAAGCATAGACAACATATAAATACATGATATAGGCATGGACTAATCCTTAGATATTTCATTAAGTGTACGAAAAATGTTAATGTATGGTTTTATGTGTTTTTTTTCATTCGTTAAATATTTTGGTATACGTTTGTTCCTGCATTCTCGTCAAAGCAATCTCTAAAAGTTTAAACATACTTTCGATTACAATTGCGGTCGAGTTTCTGGTAAATAAATTTCAAATTGACCTGTTACTAAATAAAAATAACAATATAATTTTGTTTTGTTATTAAGCTTTCAAATATGCATTTCATTTATAATTTCAGGTTTTTATTTGGGGGGTGGCCATAAGATCCTCTTCCTTCAGCAAGACGGCGATTCAAAGCGGCAATGAAACACATTGTGGAATGTTAGTGTCATATTAATAAAATGAAGACAAAATAAATAATATAATGGCGTTTTTATTTAAACCAAGCCCATATTGCTTTCTGTGACCGTATTCGAGATATTTGGCATATATAGCTTATTCTTTTGCAAATATGTGTCGTTAAAAAAGGTATTTAAACACGTATGCTGTTTCGCAAAATGTGCCGTAAATCTCTTCAATCTCTTGTTCACAGATATTGGCATGTTTTAAAAGTTGTCATTAAATGTTTTTAATTGATAAATGTAAACATCGGGACTAAATAGTACAAGTATAAAACAAGAGAAAAGTTATAAAAAGAAAAAGAAAACAAAATAATCCACACCTGGGTTCAAACCACTGGCCCTTGGAGCTATTCACGTAATGTCACAAAATATTAAGATAACAAGAGAACTCTCCACATTATTTAATCGTTTCGAGCCTGTAACGCTTTATAATTTTCAAATCGTCAGACGATGCATATAATGGATATGTTGGAGCATGGTAAATGTTCAGTATTACTGTTTGTTCGGAAATATCATAATTACAACGAAAATTTGCAATTCTGAAACATATTTATTTAATTTTGTCAATTTTCCAAAACGTGAATAGGTCTCTTAAATAAAGGTTTTCAGAACATCTTGTTTTGAGGCACATGCCATGTTTTTAGTTATGGTATACTTCAACCGCAAAACGTACTCCCCGACCCATACGAAAAACCACAACAACACACAACTGCGGTATGATTTATGCTGTGGTTTTGTGGTTTGTGATGACGTATAGGCTATTTTGTGGTAATTCATTTTCCTATAAGTTTTTTAATACCGTTTAAAACTCAGATAAAACAAGACGATTTGTCATCTATTGAAATATTTTACAATGTGCTGTATGACATTTGTTTTCGAACTCACACCGTAACATGTGACCTTTTGTGAAACGTTATTATGTAGTCAGAAATGTGTCTGTGTTGAATGTATTGCTTTTTAATATTCTCAATTATACATCGTACGGTAGTTGTGTATATTGTTAATACGCTTTATGTTCACCATGAACATATAGAAACTATTCCTTAATCTAAATATTGAACAATCATTTCTTATATTTTATTTCAACCGTTGTCTGGACTGTGAATTGTCTTATCATACTTAACATTACATAGGTCGTGGAACATTTTGATATGTTAAAATAAGTGATTTAAGTTAAAACATGAATAGTGTTGACAGAAAATATAATGGACTACATCAATTGAACTTAGTTTTCATATTTCGTTGTATTGTGGTGTACTTTATAAATCACTGTGTTGATCATTTTCAAAGAATGTCTATCCTAATAATGTGTCCGGAGTTCAATCATTCCTATATTTGCACGTTTAGAAGATTATAAATGCTACTGATAAAATGCGTAATATGATGACATGTACACTAAATAAAACAGGATAAACTACGCAATGATAAAATTGATAAACATGTTTACACACAAGCATGAACGAATAAACGCCAAAATGGGATCGAACTAACTATTGAAGGTTCATGAAAAGTAATTAAGATCGAGAAAGATTTAACAATCTCGGTCTTGTTTTCTTAGTAAAAAAAGGAGAGCACACTAACAACATACTAATCACGTCAACATGTCAACATGAAAATGGTATCACAATCAAAACTCAATTTATGATGTGGATTTAAACCTCATTATGCATGCGGCCGTCTTCATCATATTTATCCTAATTGGATTATAATTAAAGATTGACCATGTATTTTTAATAAATGATTTTGAGAGAGAATTCCCCGTTGTATGTCCTCTACCATGGCTGTTTTTAAATGTATGACACAAAAGGTCCACACATGAAAGGAGTAAACTGGCGTAATCACTTTTATGATTCAAATACAATACAAAAAACATACAAACGTTCAGACAAAACAAACCCACATCCTACTGTACGTGTCGAAAACTATTTAATTTTAACGTCGTTAGAATTATATTGTGTAAGAATCGATTAAAGAGGTTTTTACTTCGGTGTTCCAATCAGAAAATGGATGTGCATTTTATTTCTCTTAAACTTGCAATGACACGTTTAATTTACAGACACAATTTAGAAGTTCGCTATAAAATATATATAAAAACGAACTTAAATACAAGGATCAAAATCAAAGTTACTTGCGTTCATGCAATTTCGAGCTTGCAAAATATAGATAAAGCGCTAGTGCGCTATTGTATTGACAATGTTACCATGTAGTGTATATGTATAATTTACATAAGCCTCTTCTTTGACCTTTCAACGATAATCAAATGAAATGCTTGCCGGAAAATTAACCTTCCTATGACCTGATTGTGTTAACGAAAATAAATACATTTATATGGAATAATAACGCCTATTTATAACTTTAAAAACACCATGTAAGCTGAAAGTAAAACGTGAATTGCACTATTTCAAAACGATACTACTTTTATTTGCGGTCTTACGCAAACAACAAAATAAGAACATATAGCGAAAAACGATGTAATATCTGTCCACGTTTTGGACATAAAGAAGATCATTTTAACACATCCTTTTGTAAGGTACAAAGCTATTTCGTTGGTATTAACGTTACACATTATCTCCTACGACACAGTTGATTGGATACTGTTGATATTTCAGCAACAAGGATTTCTCACAAAACCTCATAGATCATATAAACTCCGTCTCATTCAAATATTAATTGCTTTGTCTTTGTTATCATGTTTTCGGGTATAAAAACAAAGTTGTGCAATAAGTATTGATAAAAAAGTTTTCTTACCCGTTATGGTGACCACTAACGAAACTCGCATGCGCCGGGAGAATGGAATCCGGGTATCCGGAGTGAGAAGCGAGTAAACAAACACTGAGATAACTGGACGGGTATGTCTATCGTGCCTAAATGTGTTAAGCAATATCATGAGTAGCTTTAAAAAAATTACAAAAAGTTAGAACGAATGCTCCTTGTACCGCACGCAACGTGTATTACCAACAGCTTGAATGTTTTTGACATCCCACCAGTTACAGTTATGACATTACAGTCAATACATATCGTAAAACAAAGAACGCTTTGAAAAATGGTAAACGGTATATTGTTAACTGAACACTTACAATTATATTGAACAATGTCAAAGTAGGCGTCTATGCACATTTTTTTAGAAGAATACCAGAATCCGATAAGATCGTTTTAGTCTTTAATTTTTTCTTGTTAGTTGTAGATTTCGTTTTTTTAAGTTGAATTTAGTTATAAGTCCCTGTGACAGCTTATAATGATTATAAAATTGCAGAAATAATGATGTTTGGTGCAATTTCTGGTAACTGGATTATCTGTTTGAAAGAAACATATGTTTTGAAATTTAATGGATATAATCAAATGTTGTTTTTATGTATACATGTATATAAGAACTTTTCATGTGATTTATCCTCATGTTCCATAATGGCGCCTTTGTTGAATAATAACTATATTTGAACATCAATTAGATGAAATCATAATAATACGCTATTCTTATTAGTGGAATAAACAATGCCAGCATTGTCTGACAAATAAACAGGGGACGTGCTTGTTGTAACAGTTCTCTCATATAACATAAAACTTATATCCGGTAATTGCTTTGTTAACTATGCTGTACAGATGAAAAGGCCCGGAATCAAACATATCAATATAATATGCCATAAGTTTTAGTCTGCCATGAGCTAATTGATATTTTTTTAAACCTCACTCTAAGCAGAAATTATCCAATTAATATAATTCAATAAGTATCGATAGTACAAATACGAACTAACATATGAACAAAACAGCAGAGTGGCATATATATTACCACTCATTGTGATGACTTTATTAGAATATTTAATGATACATTAATAAGCAAACTGATTGTGATGACTTTATTAGAATATTTAATGATACATTAATAAGCAAACTGATTTTTTTTTTGCACAAACTTATAATTAATATAGGTATATCCGGGTTCACGATCAATCTGAGGCAGAGGAATGCATACATAATATATAATAACAAATATTGGTTATTGCAGTATAAAATAATTCATCAGACTATAGATACTCCCGTCGGTGTTTTCTTTGATGGAAACGAACAATAACGTGCTGTTGTATTGTAAAAGAGTTAAAGTGCTTACGTTTAAGTGTGTGTGTGTGTGTTTTTTTTAAATTTCAAAATCACATTTAATGAGACTAATATTATGAAGTGTACATCGAACATATATAAAAATAATCAATTTAAATCACCGCTATCATACCACTAAAGATGGAATTTTTCAGTTTATACTCGCTCCTAGAATAAAGCCGAAACAAGCATTTAAGATTAATGTTGTTTAAAATCACATACCAAATGGAGAAAAATTACACCTGATGAAATATTTCATATATTGTGGAGCATTGTCATTTGGAATTCATTGAAAGCAAAATCCCATCAGAAAAAAATATTCAAGAAATGGATTTTGCCGAAATAGAAGTAGCAATACTTTTTTGTTAATTTTCACTTCTTTTACAATAAAAACGTGTTATACTTTGATTGAATATCACACGTTTTGGTTAAAACAATATTTTCAGGGCATTTGTCACTGACAGTGGCAGGGCTTGTTTTTAGTTATTATTAATTTAAGCTCGATTGCATCGAAAGCCAACGGCTTATTGAAACTCTCTCCAGTACTTGGGGTCATTGAGGGAACGCTCCCACAGTGGGGAACGAACCCGAGACCTCCCGATCGCTTGGCGGACACCATATCCACTACGGCACGGTGACCTGTTTTAATGTTGCTGTTACTATTTAATGAAATATAATCGGGAACACGACACAAACAAATTATGAATGTCTTCCTCGACCATTTTGAACGGTTTTCATCGGTGATACTCTTTGGGGTCATGGTTAATGCCTTTCATCATCAGAACATCAACCGAGAAATAATATAAGGTCATGGAGAGACCTTTTTCATTTTCGGTCATTAACAAATGAAGTTGAATGTTAGTTAATTTCAGTGTTAGTGGTAAACGCACAATTCAATATGATCAAATTAAAGCAACAATTATATTTAATGTCACGTGTAACATATTTTTATTTGATTATGAATTTAAATAATATACATAAGCTTTTCTACTACATGTACTGGTATGCACGGTGAGCTTAGTGAGTGTTTTTTATTAAAATAGTATAGCCTGGGTACAGAGTATCTATTCTTCTCGTTTTAATTATTTTTATTTTTAGAAGTTTATAATTACAGTTCTAGTATGCGAGTACCCACTTTAGCTTTAATTGCTTTAATTTAGTTTAACGTCTACAGAAAAATAATAATAAAAAACATTATATAGGTTTTGTATTCACAGTGTTTCTTTGAGCTTTGATTTGCTTCAGAGGTAATTACATATAATGCATATTTGAACATTTGAAAATACACACATGTCTGACGCACATACCGTTTTAGACAAACAGTCTTATAAAATAACGAGTGAATGTCGGCAAGAATGTGTAATCACTTTTATTGGTACACACATGTATACAGTCAATCAAGGAAGATAAAGTATTTAAATGAAATATGCCTATCAGTTTATATTAATTTATAACTTTGCGATATCATTAAGTGGAGCGATGCAGTTTTTATTCCAAATGACAAATATTGTGCATACGATGGTATGTTAAGCATCAAATAACAATTTAAAGCCGCGGTCTCAAAAGGTTTGATTATGAATGTTGTAGTTCGATCTTCAAGTAATAATACTATAGTTACAAGCACAATGAAGCAAGATCGTCACACCACACAAGACCAGATCGTCAAAAACACACACTAAACATGATCTTCACAACGCACAAAACAAGCTCGTCCATGCTCACACGACAAAATCGACAACATTATCGAAACAAAAAACACAAAAAAACAGGTATTGTACAGTTAATTCAGTCATATGTCCGTATTACATGTATGTATATATGTTACACATTAATTATTCTGATATAAAACAACACAATTCTGAAACTGAAAGTCAATTACAAAATAACATTAAAATGCTAATTCGTGAAACTGAGGAAGACGTTCGTAAACACTTGCTCAATTAAACAAGGACAATTGTTGATGTTAGCGGATTTTTTTTTTTTTTAAAGAAAAGATGGGTATTTATGGACATTGTAACCGGATTTAGTGAGAAATATTGACTTTATCCTTGTTAACACGGTCGAAATGCACATTTTGAAATATTACTTAAGTCATTTTCCTTAATGTTCTAACCACACGAGTTATTTCAAAATGACGTTAAGTATATATAGCACGTTTCTTCACGCACAATTGAATTGTAATAAACAGGACTTTGTTGAATTACGATCATGAAGATTGTTGCTGTTATTACCCGGTTGTTGGTAGTGGCGGCTGGTGAGTGATAAATTGTATTAGGAGACTCCATTAGCCGTAAGAAAGAAAGACTTGAATATTCGGAAACCTAATGTGAATGATTCCATCGAGGTTTTTGAAACGGAACCATAAACGACGGGGCCATAATAAGTTTGTTACCCAGCGTTATATGTAAATGCACTTAGTACATATTTGAGATGTTTAAAGTTATATATTCCTTTTTGACGCTAAGTATTTAAACATATGTTTTAAATATATGTTTATATGTTTGTTCCCATCAAGCACACTTGCATGGACGGAATAACATCACGTGATATATACGTAGATGTATTTCTCCCACCTTGTTGTAATATAAATAAGTGAAACTCCAGAAGCTCCAGTAGTATTGCATTTATATTGTACACACCTTCGTGGTCCTTTATTTACGGCAAGTGACCAATTGCCAAAACAGTACCAAATGTAAATGGTATGTGACAACAACTTTTTAGACATCAAAAGCATGCAGTATAATGACGTCATTTTGTTTACTTGCATCTTGTCATTTAAATGGTTTATATAACCAATTTTGTTTTGTCAATTTTTAAAAATATGAATGAACTCTCCAGACAATGATGGAATAAAAATACCAGAGCAGTCTTAAATACAGATAAGGTCTTTGTCCCAAGGCTCGTGGTGTAGGTTTTGTTTATGAAACCTCGCACAATTAAATGTATTTAACACTAACTTGTTATTTTCTATATAGCACGTAGTTCTGTTTTTGATGCGACAATATTTATCGAAATAAAGACAGTTAAACTATTTGTTTTGCGTTAGCGCTCAAAAATATGTATTGTTAAGTTAATTACCTAGCTTAATTTATGCCTTATATGACAATATGAGCAGTGCTTAGATATGAAGCATTTGCAACCAGAAAATAAACGAATATTAACAAAAATACAATACTAGTTATTTTCGCGTCGGGTACTATTGAAGCGCAAACCGTCGGCGAAGGGGAAATATGCGGTGGATTTGCAGGCGTCCGATGTCAATCAGGCTTTTTCTGTGATTCCATTTTAGGCACAGCCGGTAGATGTAGGCGTCAGGGTATGTCAGTATTGCGTGTATTGAGCGGTATATCATTACAAATTACATATTGACAAAAAAACAACAACATTTTTACAGGAAAAAAAGGCTAGGCATAAACAAACATTCGACACGGTTTTTGGTTATAATTTAAATAATTATATTCACTAACTATTCGTGTGTGATAAATATGTAAAATGGTTAACATCCAACGTATCCTAGTCATGAACCAACAATAAGATAATTGTTTAGGTGTGCCGGATATGTTTTGGTTTTATTTCGTTTAGTTTTTCAATTATTGAATAATTTTGAATAATTTTGAATAATTTTGGTACAGTTTTTTTTTTATTGAATTTCATCAAAGAAATCTTCAAATGTTTAAGAATGCTATCGAAAAATAATTGTCGAGGGCAAATTTACCAAACAAAAAATAACTGTAACAATTCTATTGTGTTTTGTCATAAAACATTAAAACATGCATTTTAATTATAATTCCAGGAGGGTTTCTTTGGTGCAAATAGTGCCATTAGATCATTTGCCTTCAGAAAGACAGCAATTGAAAGTGGCATGGAAAAACATTGTGACATGTTATTGTTATCCGAGTAAAATGAATAATAAATTGAGAACATAAATCTGTTTCGATTAAAAACCATGTCCAAATTTCTTTTCGTTGATACTTTTTCAATATACTTTGCACGTATCGTTAATCTTCTGTAAATATTTGTCGTTTTAAAAGTTATTTAAACAAGTGTGCTGTTTTGACTAATGTGCTAGGAATCCCTAAAATATAGTTGTCACAATATCTAGTTTTCAGACACATTCCATGTATTTTAGTTCTGGTATACTTCAACCACACAACGCACTCCATGACCCCTACAAAAAACCACAACAATACAAAACTGGCGGCATGAGTTATACTGCGGTTTTGTAGTATGTGATTACAAAAAGGCAATTATGTGGTAATTGTTTTTTTCCAATATGTTTGTTAATTTCATTTACAACCCAGATGAACCCAGACGAAGTATATATTGCTATATTTGCACTTTGAGAAGATTGTAAATGATGATTAATGATGTAATGCGTTTATTATGACATGCACATTTAATAAAACAGGATATACCACACAAAGATGTAAATGATAAAATATTAATACATGTGAATGAATATACTCCAAGTGGGGATAGAACCCACTTCTGACGGTTCATAAAAAGAAATAACGGTTGACAAAGATTAAATAATATGTGCTTTGTTGATCTTAGTAAAAAATAGAGTGTATACTATAATGTCACCATATAAACATAAACATGGTATCACGAATTAAACTCGATTTATGAAATGGATTCCCACCTCATAACGCATACGGTCGTTTTTATCCTATATATTCTGCTTCTGATCAGTATTATATATTGCCCATTAATTAATATATGATTTTTATATGAAATTCCCCGCGTTATTCCCGTGTTTTAAAATGTATGACAGAAAAAGGACACACACTCAACGAGTAAAATGGCATAATCACTTTAATGATTTAAATATGATTTACAAAACTTACGGATGTTCAGACATAACAAACCCACATCCTACTATACTACCTTAAGTGTCAACACTATGAGATGTCAACCGATAAAAACGATATAGTTATGGCGTACACGTCAGTCCCAATTAATAGGAGCGGTTTCGATCAGGTCGTTCATGAGGTAAGGGTTGTTACTTCCTGTTCGAAACAGGTTGTTATATCTCATTTGTGACAAATATGATCATCGAGTTAATCGATATGTTTTTCTTGACAAACGCGGCCTTAAAACAACATATCCTACCAGACAAAAAATGTAAGTCGGTCGTACGAAACAATTTATGAGGTCCGACCAGATGATCTGCTGTAAACACGGTGCTATTTGCCACTACCTACCTTTAAAGGACCAAATCGAAAAAAGTTATGTACGGCATAAGATGTTTGTTATTGTTTTGATTGACGCATGTTAATTGTATATTCATATATCTCATGACATTGAATCCCAATAAGAAGAAAACATAACATACTTGATGGAAACTATTTAATATATCATCGTTATAATTCTATTTTGTGAAAATCGATTAAAGAGTTCGTGATTTCGGTGTTCTCATCATAAATGGTTGTGCATTTAAGTTTCTTAAACTTGCAATAACATGCATGCGTAATCAACATAGTTTAGAATTACGTCATGCAAAAATAATTAAAAAAAGAACCTAATCACTGTTACTTGCGGTCATGCTTTTTCGAACGAACTGGTAAACCTGGAACAATATTGGTGAGGCGCTAGCGATTATCCTGATATTTCAATTTGACCATGGCCTTTATAAGAACTTTTTACAAAAGCCAATACTTTAACTTTTAACAATATTAAAATGAACTATATGAAGGAAAAATAATCTACCTGTGATGTGATACTTTTGTAGGAAATAAATACCTATAAGGAACGCGAATGCCTATTTATACCTTCACTAAACATCATTTTTACTGTAAGTAAACATTGAATTAAACTATTTCAAAACCACCATAGCATGATTATGTGCGTTCTTACGTCAATGACAAAATTTAAAAAAGCAGGTACAACACTGTTTTGTTAGCCATTTTGACACATTTACGTCATTTATTCACTTGGTTTAGGTACAAAGCTATTGCGTCATTATTTTAGTAACACATTTCCTACGACAAAGTTGAATAACTAGCGTTGAGTTTTTACATCAACAAATGTTCTCACAAAACGTTACATACTTCAAATAAAATCAGGCTCAACCCTGTCCATTATGAGATGTTATCTTCCCACCGTTTTCATATTACAAACAGCTTACATATGTGTGACCCCACGCTTTGCAATATGATTAACAGTACACTGTTTATAAAATAATACTAGAAGTTGATAAACAAAAACTGAATTTAGTAAATCTTCCCTATGTCGTATACGTATAAACAGTGGAAGCGTATACTTATTTCACAGAAATAACGTGTAAGATGCCATTCAATCAAATGTTTTTATATCATATTCGATATTCGGAGAATGTTTAAAATTTAAAAATAACTTGCTTTGAACGTCTATAAAATGAAAAGATTCCCAAAGACGGTTTGCTAATTAGTGAAACTAACGATGTCTGACATTTTACTGGCAATTGTCAGACATATAAACATGGGGACATATCCTGATATAATATTACAATTATATTAATTTTCAATATCACATACGTAAATTGCCTTGTCAGCGATAGCGTGCAGTTGAAAAGGGCAAGAATCAAACGTATCAATATAATATGTCAAAATTATTTGTCAACCATAAACTGAATGATATGTTCTTTGAAACATGACTCTAAAAAGAAATTATCCAATTAATATAAATAAATAAGTATCGATAGTATTTAAAAAAAGGACAAATATTTAAGCACAAAGAAGCAAGTCATATATATATATATATTACCTCTCATTGTGATGACTTTATTGGAATCTTTAATGATAAATTACTTAGCCAACCGATCTTTTTTTTCAAAGCTCAAACTAATTATTAATATAGGTATATCCGGGTTCACGATCAATCTGAAGCAGGGGAATGATTACAGAATGTATAATTAAATGATATTGGAAACGTGAGTAAAATTATGTTTAATAGTCAGTAGAGACTTGCGTTGGTTTTATATTTGATGGAAACAAACAATAACTTACTGTTTGTTTGTAAAATATTTACGGTTCTTATGTTTTAAGGTTTTTGTGTGTGTGTGTGTGTGCGTGTGTGCGCATTCGCGCGCGTGTGTGTGTTTTATAACACAATCACAGTTTATGAGACCAATACAATCAATTGCAAATCGAACATATTTAAAAAAAATCAATACCACAGCTACCACACTTCTGAAAATGGAATTTTGCTCTTAGTATGCAGCTTAAGTTATTGTATTGTCCTAAAGATTGCGATGAGGTTACGCCCATGAATAAAAACAATATATATACCAGTGTCTTTCTCTTGCCTTTAGTCTCGGATTTAGTTTTTCCTATGGGCTACCGCCGTATTCCTACTCGCTTATTTTAGCGACGCATACCCGAAGGCGTTTTGAAAAATGTTGCCAAGGAAACACCACGTATTTTGGACGAGAAAGTAATCCATGTGGGTCTTGGTGGCCTTGACCTTTGAAAGGACGAACGTGAGTTGATCGGCGATGCTCGTGAGGACTAAGAAGAATGCTTATGCATAATTATGTTATTAAATGTAGTTTTTTTGTCATTTTCATTCTCTTTCATTCTCTTTCCTCGTTATTTCATCTGGGGTTGCCAGGTACTGCATAGAAGAGAGTTTAAGTGGAAAATTGGCTTCCGGTAGTGGTACAGTAATTTTCGGCCGGTATGGTATTTGAGGTACTATTATTTCCAGCAACTATATTCACATCAATATATTCAAACAGGAGAGGTCTCTAATGTAGAAGGAAGAGGTACGACACTGCAAAAATAACATGCATCTATTGGAAGACCCCAACGACTTAGAAATAAGGAAGCGTCCGGAAATTCGTCACAAGAAAGCTCTTCAGGAAGACCTTACCGTTCCCGATCTTTTAAAATTGAATGTGAATAAATAGAGTTTCCCAACATCATAAATAGACAAATGAATTATTCAAACAACCGTTCTCATAATATTTGCATTCTTTCCAAAATGCATGTCTTTATAATAAATATAAAACAAATACACATGGATATAAGAAACACTATCATATCCTGAAAATATATTTTAAGCACACATCAATATTAAGCAATTTCAAACAAATCATTGAGCAAATCAATCATGGATTTTTTCGATTGTATTATCTGAACGAAAAGGTGAATGTTATTAAAATATTGTTTCTCGCAATCAAATGAGAAAGTCGCAGCGAATGTAAGAGATTTTAAAAAACGTCAATTATACAGAAGAGATATGGTCCAACCATAACACTTAGATCCTACTCGCTGACTTGATCAAATAGTGTCTAGCAATGAGAAGGCGGTATTTGTTGGTGAGTTTCAAACTGCATGCTGTAATGGGTTTGAATTCGACGAATGGAAATTTCTACTATAAAGAGATGGGAGGAGTTTTCCGCGGCAAAGTCTTGATAGGGCAATTATTCACGATGAATAACCTCAGTAAATATTCTTCCGCGAAAAACAAAAATTTGAAACACAAATATAGTTTTAACAACGACTAGAAAGAACATGAATGGGATGAATAGTTTAGTATTTGCAAGCGTTATGCATCATTAATTTTGTAAAACGCATGTTTATTGCGAAAATGTCTCTCTATTCGAAGATGACAATGTAGTTTCCGATTTCCGGTCAAGCGAACTAGCTAATCACAGGGAAATATGTCGTCTCTCAAGTATGTGTTTGCAAAAAGAGGATCAATAAGGCACGTGGCGTGAGCCATCGTATTATATAACAGGTGCGTGTAGTCCAGACGTTATAACAATCGACTACTTCGATGATGGTGCAAATATGAGGGTTTTTGAAATATGACTTTTTTTCGCATTCCTCTGGAATTGGGCAATACAAGTATATACGGTTACATCACTCGTTTAACGAAAAACAAACAATCTATGTCGTTAGGAAATATATGCTTAACCGAAATGAACCAAAATGAAAAGGAAAACTACTCTTTTTGAAAAAAGCAGACGCGTAGAAAACTTTACACTGCCTGCACAATAAAAAAACTACAAATGTCTTAATTTAATTTTACATTCTTAGGTGCGGCGAATCCTACAAATATCTCTCCAGATTTTTGCGGCCTCATCCGGATTTGTACATGCCCATAGCAGATGATGATTGGCCGAAGACTAGTCGGATCGAACACTTCCATGAGCTACTCAACAGGATAGCTTCTGCGAGAACCGGAGATACCATCAGCTGCAAGCGACGCTGTATATCTCCGTGTCCCACAAGCCGGCTTCCGAAAGGAGAGATCGTGCACGGACCAGTCCGCAACCCTGTGCATCATTCTGGAACAATCCCTTGAGTGGAGCTCGCCCCTTTACGTAAACTTCATCGACTATGAGAAGGAGTTCGACAGCGTTTACCGGTGGTCCCTGTGAGACTGCTGATGCACTATTAAGGACCAGAAAATACCACAAACTTCATCAGGAAGTCTCTTGAAGTAAAGCCCTGCAGATTGCTAATAGCAGACAGCTCATCGACACCTTCGAAGTAAGACCGGGATGAGGTAAGGCTGCTTACCCTCACGTTTCATATTTTGGCTTGCTATAGAATGGGTAATGAAGACTTCGACGGACTAGAAGCGATATGGAATCCAGTGGACTCTTTGGAAGAAGTAAGGCGATCTCCTATTTCCCGACAATCTGGTTTTTCTTTGTCATACCCAACATAAGATGGATTAAAAGACCAACATCGATGCAAACAACTAAGCTAGACAGGGCCCCACCATCAACAGAGAGAAGAGAACGGTGTTCACGACCAACGACACACGCATCACAGTCTAATGCGAGGCGTTTAAAAAAGGTGGACAACTTCAACTATCTCGGCAGCATCCTTGGCAATCATGAAGGAAAGGATACAGACGTCAGAACTAAAACACGAGAAGCCTACAATTAGTTGAAGAGCATCTGGGGGTTCAACGAAATAGGCATCACAACAAAGATTAGAATGATAATGCACTGTCCATCATTTTCGGATGTTTTAACATACGTTTTCACAGTTGAACTATACTTTATGGAAACCATGTTCTTATGAATATCAATGCTTCGGTGAGCTATATGGAACGGCAATATGAACTATTTAGGGCCCGATCGCTCTCATTTACAACTGATATGCTGCGTGTAATTCATACTTCTAAGCAGTTTATGATAGGTGTATATACATACTATTGGTTTTAAGTTTATGCGACATCTAAAATTTTAAACTGCAATAAGTTTATAGAATAATAATTTGTAAAGTCGTGGACGCCCTTTCAAGTGCAGCTGTAACTGAAATGTGTGCCATGTTACTATTTTTTTCTATTTTTCGATAAAGTATACAAAATAGAAACTATAGTATACGTTTGTTTTTTCTACGTTTTCCTTATATTTAAAAAAAAAAGAAAGATTTTGACTAAAGATGTTTAATTGTTCATGTTTTTTGATAGTATTTAACAACTTTCGTGTGCTTATATTTTATTTATTTTTCTTGTTAAATCTGATTCATATGATAATTCCTATAGAATGCATGTATGTATATAATTATATAAAGACATGAGTGTTGTATGATAAGTATGTATGTTCATAGCAGTGAAATTTGTAATGAAATGGTTATGAAAACAAAAGATTGATTGTTTGCAACATGGAAATGTCTGAGAACCCTTTATTGTTAGGTTCATTTTTTTAAGCTTTGATTTTGGATGCACAATACGTTGCTAATTGAAGACATATGAAGAAAGAGCAGAAAAAAATGTCGTACTTCATCTCTTAAACTTTAAGCATAGCATGTTATTATAGACTCACGATTTTGTATATGTATTTTATTCAAATTGTGGATACACTTTATTTTCTGATAATTTCATTCGAGCGTCCATACAAAGAGTACACATCATGAACATAAGTGTTATTTTTTTTTTTTTTTTACTAATTGTATTGTTATTGTCGTGTTTTCTCTAATACACATATATAAAAAAGTGTTTGTGTTACGTTTTTTAACATTTGATATGCGGAGCTTATTGAACAAAAAATAGTGTGCAGTATATTGAAAATCACTTTTTCTTTAGATGTCCATGCGCACTATTTATTGATCATACATTTTCCACATTCGATAGACTTTAAGCTATCGTAGAAACTAAACATATGCCTGACGAACGTGATTTGCTTGACACAACCGGACCTTTAGGAACTGCCTATTGCGATGGGCACCACATACAATTGCAATGTGAGAGATATATAGGGTAAGCTAAATTATTATTGCAGCATCCGATGTCGATCGCAATACGATAATTATAACAATTATCACAATATAACTCTCGGTATCGTAAAATATCTAAAAGCGTTCAATAACTTTTTGCTTGTTGAATCAATTCATTAATTTGTTTAAACGACATAGAACCTTAAATCTAGATCAAAATAATACTCTAATGAAATTTGTTCATTATCACATTTTAATGTTATACGACATCAGACACTATCTTGGATAAATTTTAAAATAGTTATATATAAGTAAAAATAATGCGCACGCTATACACTGATGAAATATAGCAACGACCGTTGTTGAAGGTCAAACAAATAACTTATTTAAAAAAAACTAACAAAGAAAGAGGGGAATCTTTGGATTGTTTAACAAGTTCATAAAGAGAAAGAGGACGTATATTTTAAGTTTGAACAGTCGTCGAAATGCATATTTTGAAATATTACTTCGCAACTTTTGTTAACCGTTTACTTGCAATAACATGAGCTGTCAGATCTATTGTTAATCTAAAATTTGTTTATTTGTTTTGCGTATTAGATATGTTATATGTTTGATAATGGAGAGATTCACAAATAATGTGCCAGTAATTTTTTTTATATACAATCACATATATTATGAGAGGCTATTTGGTTTATATTGTGGCAAAGTGTCGAATATATGTGTTGAATGTACAAATAGCATTGATACTTCCGATTGTTAATTATTTATTTTAAGAAAAACCTAACTGATAAAAAAGGTATAATATGTATTCTATTATATTTTAGTTGATGTCTTCTTATCTGTCTCATCATCATCCATCGAACGGCTGACCTTGAACATAATATTCTGGATGCGAATAATGTTCAAGCACATATCATGCATTTGTTACTTACATAAACAAAACAATACTAGAAAATGCACACAGACGAGCAAGTCGACTAATTCAATAGTTACAATGAAAATATATGAAGACATATTAAATCTACAAATATTGTAAAAATTGAAGAAATATATATTATATAAACCTTGACAATAGTTATAGAAGTTGATGACATTGATATCAATGTTTTTTAAATCAACTAATAATGTAATGGAACATAACATACAAAAAACAATAGCAAATAGGTCATAGAATATGTTTTTTTCCCATTGGGTGATAAACTGATAGACATGTTTGCCTTCTGAGATTGAGTGAAAGACGCGAGAGAAAAACGACATGAATGTTTAAACATTTATTAATATTGTCATACATGAAACCAATATAAGACCGGCACGTTGTATATAGTCCATGCAAATACACAGTCAATTGGTCTGATTTCGTGAAGTATTATAAATACATTAGCCAACTCATGCGAAATATTTCAGAACGTTTTGGACTTAGTGTTAATTTAGGCTCTTATTTGTTTCAGATTAAATTACACATACTTCATATTTGAACATTTGAAAATACACACATGTCTGACGCACATACCATTTTGGACATCATATTTCAGCGGGGAGAAGCTCAATAGATAGTTGTAATGTGATTGGTTAAAATGGTATAAAACACTTGTAGCAAATGTTGAACTCAATATGTGAGTTACCTAATCATGCCATTCATACTTATACAATAACTAGTGCATGTCGGCCAAAGTGTGTTATCACTTTTATTTGAAAACGCATGTAAACCGTAAATCTAGGAAGATATAGAATTAAAATGAAATGTGCTCATCATTGTATGTAAATGTTTTAATTTGCAACATCATTATATGTAAATGTAATACTTTGCGACATCACTATATGTACATGTTTTACTGTGCAACATCATTATATGTAAATGTATTACTTTGCGACATCATTAAATGTAAATGTTTTACTATGCGACATCATTATATGTAAATTAATTACTTTTCGACATCGTTATATGTAAATGTATTACTTTGCGACATCATTATATGTAAATGTTTTACTTTGCGACATCATTAATTGGGTTGATGCAATTTCAACTCCAAATGACGAATATTGTGCATACGATAGAATTTTAAACTGGACAAATATCAAATAACAGTTTAACGCAGCGGTCTCAAACGTTTCGATTATGATTGTTGTATTTCGATATTTGTGTAATAATACTATAGTTACGAATACACATAACAAGATCTCACAAAACACACAAACAATCGTCAAAAAAACACACTAAACATGATCTTCACAAACACGCAAAACATGATCGTCACAAACACACAAAACAAGCTCGACACAAGCTCACAAAACAAATCGACAACGTTATCGAAACAAAATAAATTGTGAAACCAGGTATTGTAAAGTATATTCAGTCATATTTACGAATGCCGTACATGCATGTTTGTTACACATTAATTATTCTGATATAAAACAACAACAGCATCTTGAAACTGATATTAAATAACAACATAAACTAAAAAAGCTAATTCGTGAAACCGAGGGAGACGTAAATACTTTCTTAATTAGACAAGGACACGTGTTGATGTTAAACGGATTTTCTTTAAGTACAATAAAAATGGCAATTTATGAACCGTTTTACCGGATTTAGTGAGAAATGTTGACATGTATTGTGGTTTTCACCGTTGCAATGCACATTTTTCACATTTTGAAATATTTGAAATAATACTTAAGTACTATCTATTAATGTTGTAACACGCGTTATTTCAAAATGACGTTTAGTATATAAAGCACGTTTCTTTGCACACAATTAAATTGTTATGAAAAGGATTTTGTAAAATTGCAATCATGAAGATTGTTGCNTAATATTCTGGATGCGAATAATGTTCAAGCACATATCATGCATTTGTTACTAACAGAAACAAAACAATACTAGAAAATGCACACAGACGAGCAAGTCGACTAGTTCAATAGTTACAATGAAAATATATGAAGACATATCGATTGCATTAAATCTACAAATATTGTAAAAATTGAAGAAATATATGATATAAACCTTGACAATAGTTATAGGAGTCGATGACATTGATATAAATGTTTTTTAAATAGCAAATAGGTCATAGAATTTGTTTTCTTTTTCCATTGGGTGATCAAATGTATAGACATGTTTGCCTTCTGAGATTGAGTGAAAGACGCGAGAGAAAAACGACATGAATGTTTAAACATTTATTAATATTGTCATAAATAAAACCAATATCAGACCGGCTCGGTGTATATAGTCCATGCAAATACACAGTCAATCGGTCTGATATCATGAAGTATTATAAATACATTAGCCAACTCATTTGAAATATTCCAAAACGTTTTGGACTTAGTGTTAATTAAGGCTCTGATTTGTTTCAGATTAAACTACACATACTACATATTTGAACATTTGAAAATACACACATGTCTGACGCACATACCATTTTGGACATCATTTACCAGCTAGGAGAAGCCCAATAGATAGTTGTGATGTGATTGGTTAAACTGGTATAACACACTTGTAGCAAATGTTGAACTCAATATGTGAGTTACCTAATCATGCCATTTATACTTATACAATAACTAGTGCATGTCGGCAAAAGTGTGTTATCACTTTTATTTGTAAACGCATGTATACCGTAAATCTAGGAAGATATAGTATTAAAATGAAATGTGCTCATCATTGAATGTAAATGTTTTACTTTGCAACATCATTATATGTAAATGTATTACTTTGCGACATCATTAAATGTAAATGTTTTACTATGCGACATTATTATATGTAAATGAATTACTTTTCGACATCGTTATATGTAAATGTATTACTTTGCGACATCATTAAATGTAAATGTATTACTTTGTGACATCATTAATTGGGTCGATGCAATTTCAACTCCAAATGACAAATATTGTGCATACGATAGAATTTTAAACTGGACAAATATCAAATAACAGTTTAACGCCGCGGTCTCAAACGGTTCGATTATGATTGTTGTAGTTCGATATTTGTGTAATAATACTATAGTTACGAACACACATAACAAGATCGTCAAAAAACACACAAACAATCGTCAAAAAAACACACAAAACATGATCTTCACAAACACGCAAAACATGATCGTCACAAACACACAAAACAAGCTCGACACAAGCTCACAAAACAAATCGACAACGTTATCGAAACAAAATAAATTGTAAAACCAGGTAGTGTAAAGTAAATTCAGTCATGTTTACGAATGCCGTACATGCATGTATGTTACACATTAATTATTCTGATATAAAACAGCAACAGCATCTTGAAACTGATATTTAATAACAAAATAAACTAAAAAAGCTAATTCGTGAAACCGAGGGAGACGTAAAAACTTTCTCAATTAGACAAGGACACGTATTAATGTTAAACGGATTTTTTAAGTACATTAAAAGGGGGAATTTATGAACATTTTTACCGGATTTTGTGAGAAATGTTGACATGTATTGTGGTTTACACCGTTGCAATGCACATTTTGCACATTTTGAAATATTTGAAATATTACTTAAGTAATTTCCCCTAATGTTGTAACACGCGTTATTTCAAAATGACGTTAAGTATATAAAGCAAGTTTCTTTGCACACAATTAAATTGTTATGAAAGGATTTTGTAAAATTGCAATCATGAAGATTGTTGCAGTGTTAACTCTTCTGTTGATAGTGGCTGTTGGTGAGTATAAGATCATGATATTTGATGATGATTTTTTTTTATAATTATTAACCAGTACTAACATGTACAGTCATTGTTTCTTTACGATTTTTTTTTCAAACGGAACCATTCTTAACGGTGTCAAAATAAGTTTGATTACTTGCGTTATGTCAATATTTATCAAGTACATATTTGAGCTGTTTGAAGCTCTTTGTATGTTTTTGACGGCCAGTATTGATTTTTTTTAATCTATGAGATCTTGTTTATCATCATCAATAACAATTAAAATTATTAAAAAACATCGCGTGGTAGATACGTACCTGTATTCCCTTTTTGTTGAGAAAAAAACAAAACATGCAGTATAATGAGGTCGTTTTGTTTATTTGATGATTTATACTGCTAATGTTGCTTTGTCTATTTTCGAAAATGAAACAACTTTTCTGAAAATGGTGGAATAAAAATAACATACCACGTCAGTGTCGAAAATAAAATAAAATGTATTTTCTCGCCAAGGCTCGTTGTTTGGGTTTTTGAAGCTTCGCACAATTAACTTTATTTAACTCTAACCTTGTATGTCCTGAAAAGCACGTATTTTTTATTTTGAACTATTGGTTTTGTGTAAACATATTTATTGTAAAAGCAAATCCCAATTTTAATTCATGCATAATATGAAAATATCAGCAGTGTATATACATTACCAAAACAATAATATTCATTTTCGATACAGGCACTATAGAAGCGCAAACCGCCGGTGAGGGGGAAATGTGCGGTGGATATGCAGGCGTTCAGTGTCAGGCAGGATTGTATTGTAATTACAGTTTAGGGACAGCCGGCATATGTCGCAGCAGTCCTGGTATGTTAGTATTGCGTGTATTTATCTCCTTATAACGTTTTGAGTTTACGCTGACAAAGCAACATTTTTAAAGAAAACTAAATCGGCATAAAGAACATTATGAGACAAGGTTCATGGTTCAAACCTTTGCAACTAAATAATATATATATATATATATATAAAGCACAGACAACATATATATACATGATATAGGCATGGACTAATCCTTGGATATTTCAGTAAGTGTACGAAAAATGTAAATGTTTGGTTTTATGTGTTTTTTTTTCATTCGTTAAATATTTTGGTATACGTTTGTTTCTTCATCCTCGTCAAAGCAATCTCTAAAAGTTTAAACATACTTTCGATTACAATTGCGGTCGAGTTTCTGGTAAATAAATTTCAAATTGACCTGTTACTAAATAAAAATAACAAAATAATTTTGTTTTGTTATTAAGCGTTCGAATATGCATTTCATTTATAATTTCAGGGTTTTTATTTGGGGGGTGGCCATAAGATCCTCTTCCTTCAGCAAGACGGCGATTCAAAGCGGCAATGAAAAACATTGTGGAATGTTAGTGTCATATTAATAAAATGAAGACAAAATAAATAATATGATGACGTTTTTTATTTAAACCTAGCCCATATTGCTTTCTTTGACCGTATCCGAGATATTTGGCATATATAGCTTATTCTTTTGCAAATATGTGTCGTTAAAAAAGGTATTTAAACAATTATGCTGTTTCGCAAAATGTGCCCTGAATCAATATAATCTCTTGTTCACAGATATTGGCATGTTTTAAAGTTTGTCATTAAATGTTTTTAATTGATAAATGTAAACATCGGGACTAAATAGTACAAGTATAAAACAAGAGAAAAGTTATAAAAAGATAAAGAAAACAAAATAATCCACACCTGGGCTCAAACCACTGACCCTTGGAGCAATTCACGTAATGTCACAAAATATTACGATAACAACAGAACTCTCCACATTATGTAATCGTTTCGTNATATATATATATATATATATAAAGCATAGACAACATATAAATACATGATATAGGCATGGACTAATCCTTAGATATTTCATTAAGTGTACGAAAAATGTTAATGTATGGTTTTATGTGTTTTTTTTCATTCGTTAAATATTTTGGTATACGTTTGTTCCTGCATTCTCGTCAAAGCAATCTCTAAAAGTTTAAACATACTTTCGATTACAATTGCGGTCGAGTTTCTGGTAAATAAATTTCAAATTGACCTGTTACTAAATAAAAATAACAATATAATTTTGTTTTGTTATTAAGCTTTCAAATATGCATTTCATTTATAATTTCAGGTTTTTATTTGGGGGGTGGCCATAAGATCCTCTTCCTTCAGCAAGACGGCGATTCAAAGCGGCAATGAAACACATTGTGGAATGTTAGTGTCATATTAATAAAATGAAGACAAAATAAATAATATAATGGCGTTTTTATTTAAACCAAGCCCATATTGCTTTCTGTGACCGTATTCGAGATATTTGGCATATATAGCTTATTCTTTTGCAAATATGTGTCGTTAAAAAAGGTATTTAAACACGTATGCTGTTTCGCAAAATGTGCCGTGAATCTCTTCAATCTCTTGTTCACAGATATTGGCATGTTTTAAAAGTTGTCATTAAATGTTTTTAATTGATAAATGTAAACATCGGGACTAAATAGTACAAGTATAAAACAAGAGAAAAGTTATAAAAAGAAAAAGAAAACAAAATAATCCACACCTGGGTTCAAACCACTGGCCCTTGGAGCTATTCACGTAATGTCACAAAATATTAAGATAACAAGAGAACTCTCCACATTATTTAATCGTTTCGAGCCTGTAACGCTTTATAATTTTCAAATCGTCAGACGATGCATATAATGGATATGTTGGAGCATGGTAAATGTTCAGTATTACTGTTTGTTCGGAAATATCATAATTACAACGAAAATTTGCAATTCTGAAACATATTTATTTAATTTTGTCAATTTTCCAAAACGTGAATAGGTCTCTTAAATAAAGGTTTTCAGAACATCTTGTTTTGAGGCACATGCCATGTTTTTAGTTATGGTATACTTCAACCGCAAAACGTACTCCCCGACCCATACGAAAAACCACAACAACACACAACTGCGGTATGATTTATGCTGTGGTTTTGTGGTTTGTGATGACGTATAGGCTATTTTGTGGTAATTCATTTTCCTATAAGTTTTTTAATACCGTTTAAAACTCAGATAAAACAAGACGATTTGTCATCTATTGAAATATTTTACAATGTGCTGTATGACATTTGTTTTCGAACTCACACCGTAACANACGGCGACTGATCTGAACAATCTCACGAGGGTACTGTGAGAATCGTCAGACATCCGGTAATCTGACGATTTTCACGGTCTGACAAAACTCACGCTACACCGGGCCAAATTCCCGTTCCAGGCAGCATGTAAGTTTGGTTGGTGGTCACCATACCGGAAAGGTGGGGTTTCCTCCGGGTATTCCGACTTCTCCGTAACAATGAAATAGCTGGAAATCGCAGCTTTTATTGAAAATTCGTTCCAACGTTCGTGAGTTTAGAAAGTTAATTAGGTAGGAGTTCTGGGGCACACTACGGATCCACACATTATGCAGCCTCTGGCTTAAAAAGGACCACATAAGCATTGAAATAAACACACACACACATGAAACTTGCGCATGTCTCATCTGTACCACCATACGTCTGATTATATCATACGTGGACGATTGCGGTTTATAAAATACTGCAGTCACCCAACACCTACTCATAAATATTGGTCGTATTCAATTTCACATGCATACACAGGCTGTTTACCTTAAACGCTTCAGGTATCCCTGAAATGTGTTCATACCGAGATGTATACAACATAAGTTCGCCCAGAGCGGTATTCATAGTTACAATAAATAACCCCAAATTTTACTCATTACTTATACACATCGGTGATTCATTTTAATATTTGCATTCGAATGGGGAGATATACACTGTCACAATGGGCGAACGTACTTTTCCCGTTTAAGTCCCAATAAGGGTGACAAAAAGACACTTTTTATCACTAATTATATTGAAATATTGAGCTTTAAGGATATTTTATCCCCTGGATGAAAAAAATATTTGATTGTGAGTGAACTTTCTAAAGCATATCGACATCCTCCAGTTAAAACTGTTAATTAACGTGGCTTTTTTACTTACTACTTAAAAATGACAATTTGCCTTCATATTGCATATTTAAATATATTCACTTACTAGTGTGGTGATTGTCTCATCTTCCTTGATTTGTAGTTCATTTGAGAAGTGAATGATTTAATGTGTGTATATTGGTTTTAATTAAAACAAAACGTTAATGTCGTATTGATTTTCTTACTCATTGCGTGATTCGAGTATATGTTTATTAGAAGACTCCAAGATTGAAATATTATATTAACTAACGAACTTTTCCCGTGCCTGTGGTGTTACATGTTCATTCTACGGCAAATTAGGACAAAGTATGTAAACATTAAAATGAACATAAAACTAGTCCAATTCCATATACGTTGTAAAAATGTATACTTAACATTAAGTGAATATGCTTTAGCTGATGTATTTGTTAACTCTTGCTTACAATCCTCTAAGACAAGCACGTGTTTTGATAATTACGTTAAGAAAGTCGAAGTCTCAGATTTGTTTGTGTGCAGATCAAAGAGGATCTAAACAGATAATCAACATTTTTTTTTTGTAAACCGGGAACATAGGAACCGTTATGCTTAAACCAATGACAATGAGATATTTTAATAAAAAACTCCTTACGAACGATATTGTATTTTCTATAAACATGTTAAATAAACACCTTGAAGTCGCCGTGGCGTAGTGGATATGGTGTCCGCCTAGCGATCGGTCGGTCACGGGTTCGAACCCCATTGGGAGCGTTCCTTCGATCTCCCCCAAAAACACCAAGTACTGGTTCTAGTCCCAGGAAACGGACTCGAGAGCGTTTAAATAAGCCTACGGCTTTCGATGCAATCGAGCTTAAATAAATAGGTTTAAACTAAATAAACACCTTAAAATACATATGCAGAACGTACCTTGAGGAGACTATTTTCAATAAGATGATTTAATGAATGTAAATTTAATTAATACTGTCAATATAGACAATGCAACAATAAAATAAAACATAAACAAGTGTTTTCGATTTCGACAACTCAACGTCCGGGTAAAACAGACAAAGATATATCGTCTAAAATCTTCATTATGACAGCCAAAACGACTCATAAACCCAGCATGATTGATGAATAGATTTATTTTACATGAAATACCATCCACACAGATTAACTTTGCAATTTGTTGGATCAAAACAACTGAAAAACTAAGAAACACCTACCTTAAAACAAAGCAGGAAGTGTGTCAGACAATTGACAATGTCGATATGTGCCCTAGTGTATTTATTTTAATATAAACTCAGGTTAAATAACACCATAAAACGGCAATCGAAAATAGGCAAAATTATCGCTCCACTGACAAAATCATATTGTTTATCGAAACAATGGATTGAGCAAGTACGCAGAATGGAAGTCACACATAAATGTCGTTTTAATCAAAAAAGACGTTGGCGCCTAACGGGTAAAAAAACCCCATTTTCATCCACATATGTAATTTCTTGTGTTGCGATTATCTTGCCTTGAATAAAAATATGTTCTTCTCACATTTTTCATCTGCCTATGTCTGTTTGATATTCGTCTATAAAGTACTGTGTACAGCTTTTTAATTTTGAAATGTATTGTTCATTCAACAATTTACAAACGACCGAAGTTCCTGACAACATAAATAAGGCAATGTTATAGGTTGTTTGTAACAATTTATTTTGTCTATTGTTGTATCAATGTTCTAATTCATTGCTTTTTATTAATCACAATATTGAGACTTCTCAATGCCTGTGGTTTTACGTTTACTATTTACCTCAAACTAGGGCACAGTATGCAAACAATAAAATAACAATAAACTAGGATAATTTATTTTAGTAAAAGTAAGTAAACATATCATTTAGTTATTATGATTTAATTGTTGAAGTTGTTCAATCTTGATTTAAAAAGCATCTTTAAAGATCCACATTGTAAAAAGGTCTTTGATAGCTGGTTTTAGAAAATAGAGGGTCTCAAATGTGTTAGTGCGTGTGTGTATGTGTGTGTGTGTGTACGCGTGCGTTTGTATGTGTGTGTGTGTGCGTGTGTGTGTGTGTGTGTGTGTTTGTGTGTGTGTGCAGATAAAAATGTTTATTTATTTGGTTAAACAGGAACCTACGTACCTTTATGATGAAATCCTGCTGCCTTCAAAATAGATAATTATCCGCCTTTGAAAAGGGAGCAGCTGAGCATTGAACATATTAGACGGCATCGTATCTGGGTAAGGCGTCGTAGCCATTTACACAGTTGTTCTATATTGCTGATGAGTCTACCATTGTAAATTCGAAATGCAATACTGATAAATTTACAAATTAAGTTGTTTTGCTCCATGTGTGGTGATTCATTTTCTCAACAGCATAGACGAAATGGTGATAATGATGATACGAAGTAGCTCCGCAATGTACCTAGAAATGGTAAGCATTATATGCAGATTTTGGATGAACACAAATAAAAAAATATTTAAGACAAAAAATGTTACAAAAAGATTGTGGGTTAACGACTTACAATGTCTGTGTCTCCTTAATTTATTGGTGAATGTTTCTTAAACTTGCCAATGCCTATATTGCAGTGTATCTATACTCACATCATTTGCATGGCAATACATTAACTACGCAACACTTGTCTATTGAGAAAGTTGACATTTTCAATTTTAAAATATGGTTGCATTAATAAATGTCATGTTTGTTTTTTTAATACTCCATATTGTTCATGGTACACTCATCTTTATTGTGTTGGTAAAATCTATGTGCATGACTCCGCTTCAATACCCATTGACCAAAGCTTTGCCGATCATTGAAACCACAGTTTTATTCTGACTTTCTATGGAGACTGGACAACATGTATTTATTTCATTTTGAAACGTACAGCGTATGTTTATGTTCATGTACATCTCAAAATGAAAAGCTATTTATAGCTAGAGTTGAACTTTTTCAATTAAATATGCATTCAGTAGACTTCATGAAAATCTCGCTTAATGTCAACGTATTAACGTTAAGTATATACTCCCCATTATTTAAATACTTGTAGTGAAATGCTTACTAAGGCTTACTTGCCATCCGGACTCATTTTTCAAATAAATTACACCAAAGTGAATATTTTCGGACAATCAAGCCTTCAAAGTATTAGTTATTTGGGTTATCGGGCATTCGGGATGTGGGGCTTTCAGAGGTTCGGGTATTCGGAATATGGTATCGCCACCAAGGGAGAAGCCATTTGTAAAGATTTTGGAGATAAGATACTCTTCAAATTGCATCTCCCCTGTGCTATCTATATTTTGAGAAAGACCATAACTAGTTGCTTGCTCTTATGATCAGACTGTATGTACACATTGGATTGAGCTTGATGAAATCCCAAATTTAAAAGTAAACACCATTTTGAGACACAAGCCGCTTCTTTCTTCTATTAACTGTCGGATTTGGTTTTTACAAATTGCATTGTATTGCCATTCAATATCTATTAAAAACCACCAACATACAGAGGAAGTGTATTAAACATGGATAAAAAGTGTTTGTAGTCAATGTCAAGTGTTATTGGGAAAAAACAAAAAGAAGGAGAAGAGAAAGCAGTGGTAGTGAACGCGATATAGTGAACACAGGAATTGTTTTTTTTTTAAAACAAGAGGCCCGTCAGGAGATACATACGTTTCGGTGAGTGACGTTTAAAGCGGAGCTAATGCAGTATTATGTAAAATGCCATCTCTAGACATTTACAATTATTTATTTAGTGAGTATGTGAGTTGTGTTTAAAGAAGTCCTGCCCAATCTGTCTAACCGGAAGTGATAAATATGGCAGAACTGTTTAACAGCGAGCTGCTCGCATAATTGAAGAAGCTAGACACTAGAATTGACAGCATAGAGAAAATGTTAAAAACTCTTGAAGAAGTAGAAAAGAAGATTCGTAGTTTCGAATCTGAATTGAACAAATTGTGGTTGGTGGTAGAGGATAGAAACAGGAAGATTGGGGAACAAGTTACGAAGGTAGAGTAAAAGACAGAGAGTATAGACTTTGCCCTTAGTGCGATAAACAGTAAAGTGAGTGAGCTGGAGAAACAGAGGAGTACTTTGCAGGAAGAAATTGTGTACTTGCAATCTAAGTCTATGAAAAACAATTTGATGTTCGGTGGCATTCCGAAACCACGCGCCGGTACTATAGAAGACACGGAAAGCACGTTACGGGCGTTTTTGCACGAGAACATGAAGCTGGATAAGGAAGAAGCCGCATCAATTAAGTTTGAACGAAGGCACTGGTCCCCGGGATCGCCGGTACACGGAAAAACATCGAAACATTGTGGCCAAGTTTAGCTTCTTTGAAGACAGAGCAATGGTGATGAAAAAGTAGAAAGAACTGGACGGCTAGGGTTTTCGCGTCTTTGAGCAATATCTCCCGGAAGTGTTACAGAAAAGACGGTTATTGGTGCAGAAAATGAAAGAGGCGATTCGGCTGGGGAAAATGGCGAACCTGGCCTTCAATACGCTCTATATTGACGGAACCAAGGTGCGAGCCTAAAAACACGGCGGTGATGAATTGAACATCCTGTCCTGGAATATTAACGGACTTTTTGATTCTTAAAAGTCATGTTTAAATTTTGTAAATATCTTGAAACCTAATGATATATGTGTTTTGTTTGAATCCTGGACGAATAGCTGTGGTAATATCGATTTGATTGGATATTTGTCTTTAAACATTTTAAGAAAATTTCAACATCGCAAAGCTTGAAGAAATAGTGGTGGTATTGTTGTCTATATTTAAGAAGACTTAGCTGATGGTATTAAATTTGCAAACAATCACTATGATAAAATAATTTAGTTAAAATTTGATTGTACATTTGTTTTTATATCTCAGAGGATTTTTATATATGTGCCACTTATATATGGGGACATGATTCTCCAGTATGTTATACATTTAATATAGATGTCTTTGAAATTTTAGAAAACGATATAACTAATTTTTCTGAATGGTTTAAACGTTTTGTTACTGGCGACCTTAATAGCAGAGTTGGCAATAAATGTAATTTTATTTTTCAATATATAATTTATACTGTTTATTATGAATCTGATTACTGCCCAGATAACAAACACCTCAGTAAGGGACTCCGTTGATATTTCACTAAATAGTCATGGAATTAGATTACTTGATTTATGTAAATCCTCTAGTTTACGTTTCGTTAATGGTAGAGTTGGCAATAGCTGTGAGCAAACTTTTTATTCAAATAACGGTACGTCTGTCATTGACTATGTGTTGACAAAAGAATTCAGCTTTTCAAGTATATCGGATTTTACTGTGCATGATTTTAACGAGTTAAGTGATCACTATCCGTCACATTTTTTGTTTTTATGTAATAATGTCTCGTCAGAGTATCAGTCTATCACCGATGTCAATTATAAATGGGACGATGTGTTACGAGAGCTATTTCGTTCAGGGATAAGTTCTATGTTACATGAACCTGCATTTAATAATATTGTGCACCACATAGATTTTTCAAGTCGATCATCAATTAATGAGGTGTTGAATAGTTTAACTGAAACCGTTCGCAGTGTTGCGGACCCGTTATTTCCAAAAAGTCATGTTTATAATACAAACCCTAGTTCTATTGTTAATACCTGTATAAAGCATGCGGAATGGTTTAATCACGAGTGCGTTACTACACGAACTTTGTACCACACCGCTTGACGTGTTTTTAACTATTGTAAATCAGATATAAACAGAGAATGTTAATGTTCAAGTAAATAATATTGTAAAGACTCAATTCGCAGAAAGAAAGCAAGTTGTTATAGTCAAAACATGTTTAAGATCGAAATTTAAGGAAGCACAAACCAAGGGACTTCTCATCGCGTTTTTTCAAACCAAACAATAGCGTCATTAAAAAATGAAATATAATTTGAAGAATTAACACAGTTTTTCGAAAACCTTAGTAACAATATGTTTGATTTTTGTCATACTGAAGCTGAATGTTTCTGTTTAAATAATGATTTTAACACAGCAAATTCTGCATTTCCAGAACTTGACGTACCTATTTAAGTTGAAGTAGTTAATGCAATAAAACATTTTAAACGAAATAAATCATATGGTAGGGGTTGTATTTTGAATGAATATTTTATTGAATGTAGTGATATTTTATCTGCCTATTTGTGTAACTTATTTAACGGTATCTTTGTATCGGTCTTCTTTTCCGATAAGTGGACGGAAGGGGTTATAATCCCTTTGCATAAAAAGGGTGCTGTTAATGATGTTAATGACGAAAGAGGAATAACTTTAGTAAGTTGTTTTTCAAAACAAAAAATACCACGATTTTAAAAAAGCGCATTGAAACTTTTTGCAATAAATATACTATTATTTCGGATAGGCAGTTCGTATTTCGGATAGGATATTCAACTGTTGATGCTTTTTTATACAGATGTCAATTGTTTATAATTATCGAAATGAAAAAACACGTTTGTATGTTATATTCGTCGATATGTTAATATGTTTTGATAGTACATACCGCAATGCACTATGGTTAAAAATGAGTCTGGTATACAAGGCAAATTGCTTACAATAGTGAAGGATATGCATGAAAATGTTAAGTCACGTGTTAAATCATGTTCATCTTATTCAGATTATTTTAGTTATGCTGTTGGGCTGAGGTAAAGGGAAGTAATGTCGCCGATTTTGTTTTCTTAATTTGTTGAATACTTTGAACTTTATCTACACGATAGCATTAACTCTGATCTGAATATCGATTATATTGTGTTGATTTTAATTTTATTTGCTGAAGGTCAAACACATTTAGATAATTTATACTTATATTGCAATTCTTTGGGGTTAAATGTGAACACTGCAAACACGAAAATAATGGTATTTCGGAAGAGAAGTGGATTAAAAGAAAATGGACATACAATGGTAACGATATTAAAGTTGTTGACAACCTTAACGATTAAGGCACAGTGTTCAATTTTACTGGAAGTTTTAAACTTACACAGGAACATTTTGGTTGGTAAAGCCCTTAAGGTCATGAATACATTATTGTTTAAATGCAATGAATTTGACAAAAACAAACATATTTTGCAGGTTGTTTGACCCTTTTGTGGGTTCAATATAAAATTAAGCTTCAGAAGTATCGGTTTTCACGAAGTCAAACGATATAGAACGCATACATTTAACCTTTTTCAAACGATTGCTACACATGAAAACATATATGTAACGTTGCTGTATATGCTGATTAGGTTGATATCCATTGTATGTAAACAGGTTTGTTAAAATTCTTAAATATTGGTTTAAAGTTCTGAACAATTAAAATATCATAATGCATATTATGTACAAACAAGCCTTGACCGATTGTAAAAAAGGATAAACAAACTGGGTCGCAAATGTCAAGAGCATGTTAAATAATTTTGGATTTGGTTATGTATTTGAAAATCCAACCGTTGTACAAGTTAACAGGGTTATTAGCTAGTTCAAGTGTAGACTTGTTGGCAATTTGTAACAAGAGTGGTACGGTAAAATGAATGATAGTACTGTATTTACTATGTATAAAGTTGTTAAAAGCTGTTTGGAATATAAAACATAATTAGATTTACATGTACTTCCTAGACGTCTGCGATTATTTTGTGTAAGATTAAGAGTCTCTGCACATCCGTTGAGAATCCAAACTGGCAGATACACCCAAAATAACACACCACGAAATGAACGGTATTGTTTATGTTGTAATGACTTAGATTTAGAAGACGAATATTACTGTATATGTATTAGCCACTGTTACACTGATTAAAGGAAAAACAAATAGCCTTATATTTTATATAAACCAATCTGTATATAAATTCCACAAGTTATTAGGTTAATGTGACAAATCAGTAATTTCAAATGTATGTAAATATATGCAAGAAGCTTTTGCTATAAGAAATACGATTGTAAATAATTCTGTTTTTATAAATTTCATTCAATGGATATAATTAACGTATTCTTGCAATTGATGTTGTTTATTTATATTTGTATTCTTAAATGACCATTTATGTAATTTAATGTAATGTTGTTAAACCTACTTACGTGATAGGAAATAATGTGAACAGAACTTTATTCGTTTTCACAGGTTAAAAACAATGACATTTTGTAATAACATGTGAGCTTATGTATAAGAGAATTACACAGATATCAAACAAACAGTACTATATACGACAAACCATAGTAGATCAATTGGGAAAGTGGTTATTATGTAAAAATTATCCAGTAGAGGGTCAGTAAAATAATGGTTATTTAAACATTATATTGACTACAAAGAAAAGAAAATTTTGGGTGTTAAATAAATACGTATGTGAATTCGCTCTAATTACAAAATAATGAATAATGATTACCAACAACAACATTTGTATTATTAGTACTTCTAGCAAAAGTAACACCAACACCAACATTAAATAGTTAACAGTTAGTTAGAGGTGAAATATTTATGCTGATACGCTCCATATTAAAAAGTAGAATTAATGATTTACAACAACAGCGTTAATTATAATAATACTTCTAATAATAGTAACAACAACAACAACGATGCAAAGGATGATAATAATACTAATAATGATGATACTAGTAATCATGGTGATGATCGAGATGACGACAATGGTGATGATCATGATGCTGATGATAGTGGTGATTATACAGCTTGGAAGAGCAAAAATTACGATTACACTTAACATTAAACAGGGTACATAGTTCTACAAAATCAGTTTGTTTTACGTAACATTTCCTATGTTTAATACATACATACATGTACATGCATTCGAGTAGTGAGTTTACACTTTCGCAATATCCATTTCATAATGTGATTATGGTTGAACGAAAGTAGGTCTTCCTAGTATAAATAGAGTACGCTCCCATCGAAGGTAAAATGAGGAAGGGTAACCGTAGGGGAACTTTTAAACGATTAAATAGTTCGGTTAAACGTTTATCAGGAATTTCAGTTCATTCAAGTTAAACGGTAATAAGCGTACAACCCTTTATGGTGCCCCTGTGCTTTGGGGCTTGTCGTTAGACGCAATAACTGACATTTCATTGACGGGAGTGTTACATCAATATGATGAAGCAGTGTAGCTTTAATTTCATTGATGGATGAGTTGGACTGTTTGTAAACGTAATAGAGTGGAACCTTTAACAATGGCAATTAGATTATTTCGTGCGCCAGAGCGAGGTAAGTTTGATATTATTATGTGGGTCATTAATTCTAGAGTATTAGAGGTATACTTCTCAAAGGAAATACTGTGTCTATAGGTATGCAACTATTAAATTTACGAGCGCCGAAAGGCATTGATTGAGTGTTTTATAAATAAAGCTGTGTTTTTAAGTGTGACAGGATTGTTAGTGCACATTAAAGCATGGAATTTAATGACGTTTGGGCGGAGCGTATAATTAGAAGGGATTAATTTTGTTCTCTTTTCTTTGAAGTAAGGACATAATAAAATGTAATGCATTTCGTCCCCAATATCGTTTGTATTACAGAGGTTACATTTTCGATTCTCATGAGATATGAAGTTTTGGGAAAAGCGGCCAGACTCAACTGGGAATAGATGGTTGCCGGTGCGGAAATGCAGCATACTTAATCGTAGTGATTGAGGTAAGGCTTTAAGATAATGTTCAAATTTGGTATTATTTTTAAATAATCCATACATTTTGCCTTTAGATGAACATTGTATCTGCGCATTCCAACACCGAATAAACTGATCAGTTAAAGTTGTCTTGACTTGCTTATGTATGTTATTCGTCGAAATGTTCTCTTGCTGTAACCACAAAAATAAAAGGCTAGTAGAGTTTAAGATGCTGGAAATAAAGTTAGTCCATTTATTGTTTATATGTGAATTTATCATAAATTAATACATCAAAAAGGAAAATTTAGTGTGTTTACTTGTTATTAGCTTGTTCCAAAACATTATCATTCTTGTTTTTATAATTATATCGAGCGGGTATCTTCCAAGTTCTGCATTTAAGCAATATCTTGGCGTAGATTTTTTAACTTTAGTGATTCTTCGTAGGAAAGAACAATGGACATTTTCGATTATGTCTAGATTCTCATATCCCCAGACCTCACAACCATATGTCAAAATAGGGACTATAGCTTTGTCAAATAATTTGATTTGCAGGTCAATTGGTAAATTAAGATTATTTATTTTAGTGAATACGTGGAACAGTGCCTTGTTAGCTTGTTCTACGAGATATTTTCTACAATGAAAACTTCCAGATGAAGAGAAAAAGACACCTAGATATTTGAATTCTTTGACTGTTTCGAGCAATTGGTCATTTATGTAGAATTATATTTGGAGGTTTTAGTTGTCCCAAAAAACATAACTTTAGTATTGGAATAATTGACATTTAATTTCCAAGTCTTACAGTAGTTATAGCAGCATTTCAGTTTATTTTGGAATTCTTCTTCATTTTCAACGAGGATTATGGTGTCATCTGCATAAAGCAAGATAAGTAATTTTAGGAAGTGAATTGCATCATTTATATTAAATTCGAGACTCATTCCATTACACGTTTGCTGTAAAAAAGCATCAAGATCATTCATGTACATAGAGAAAAGTATAGGAGAAGATTTTCTCCCTGTCTTACTCCTAACGTACTAACAAACATTTGGGATAGTTCACCATTGAAAGAAACACAGGATTTAATATAAGAATACAAATTTATGATAATGGTGAATATTTTACCTTGTATTCCAAGTTAAAGTATTTTATGCCACAGACCTGTTCTCCAGATGGAATCGAATGCAGCCGAAAAATCTATGAATGAACAGAATAATTTTCTTTTAGCGGCCCTTAATTTTTGAAAAAGCATATTTAATGAAAATATATGGTCGCATGTCGAATAACCTGAGCGAAATCCAGCTTGGTTTTCATGAAGTAAGTTATTGTGTTCTAGAAAAGTGTTTATTCGTTTGTTAATTACAGCTGTAAATAGCTTGCCTAAACAACTTAAAATTGTAATCGGTCTGTAATTGTTAGGATCAAGCTTAGATCATTTATTTTTAAATATGGGTTTTATTGCACCGATTAACCAAGCTTCGGGTAAGATTCCGGTGTCGTAAATTGTGTTGAAAAGATTGCAATATATTGGGAGCATTTTGAAAGAAGTGTTCTTAATAAATTCATTTAAAACATTATCAATTTGTGATGGCGCTTTTCCATTCTTTAATTTTATAATCATTTTATTTATTTCGTTGCAGGTGATAGGTGTATTCAAGGCTTCGACATTGTATGTATCCTATGTACCATGTTCATCCGGGTCTGGTGGCAATATATCTAGGTGTATAGTTGAGTTAGTATCTTTAAAGAATTTATAAAAACTGTTCGATAATCGGGCTTTCACTTTCCTTTTTACTTTTATTTATATTGTTTAAAAGTTTCCAATATTCTTTGGGGTTTGAGGCGTTCATTGACCGAACGTAACATATTTTCTACTGTATATTTATGGCTGGCCGAATCTAGGTTATGTTTATTTAGTGTGGATTTGTGTAATTGGTAAGCTTTACGAGCGTGATTGTATTTATTTCGTGCCTTGTGACATTGAGGCCCAAACCATGGTTTTGGTGTAGCTTTTAAATGAGACGCCTTTGTTTATTAATTTGGCGAGGGAACGATTTACGCGCAGACTGTAGGAAGACATTTGAGATTTTATTGGTAATTTTATTTAAGAATGTTTGTATTATTTGGACGATTATTCAGCAATTCATGTATTTCATTTATTTCTGTATTGTCTATATTAGAAACGAAATCGATTCCATTAAGGGGGGCGGGGTGTGTTTTTAGTGTTTGTTTGTGGGATCGCGGTTAGGATTACATCAAAGGGTAAATTAACTGTGATAGATATCATGATATGACCATCTGATAAGAGTCCGTCAACGCCAATTATCTCGAACTCGTTTCCCAGTATTTAAGTCCTTACCAAAGCGACCATTCATAATAATTAAGTTATTAAACTTGCATATTTCCAGTAGTTTATTTCCCGTTTTATTGGTTTTATTACATTGTGAATTACGTTGGAGTGGGATTCCTAGTTGGGTTAATATTTGTGATGGGTTACACGCGTTCATCGTGCCTTCATCAATTTGAAAGTGTTGAGATTAAAAGTCATCGAGGTCGATGTAATCAGGTACATTTGATGTGTAGCCATTAAAGTCGCCAGTTAAAAGAATATTATCGAATTGAGTGCACGTATAAGTGATTTCATTTTCTAGTAGAAAGAGTTCATCATCATTGTGGAATCTTGATTGTTCTTGGGTATATAAACACATAATCGATAGTGACATTTTCTTGCCCATTACGTATTTTAGCAAAATAAATGTACTCGCATTTAGATTCTGGTGTTGTGACAGTTAGCTTATTCATAATTTCATTTTTTTATTAAATATCACAAGCCGCCTGATTTTCGCTTATTATTTTCAAGCCGTGGCTTAGATAAAAATGTATAATTAGGAATGTCAATTATGTCAAATTTATCAAGTTTTGTTTCTTGGGTGCACAATATATCATAATTTAAAATTAATTCTTGGAATTCTGGATAATAGGATTTTGTTTTCAGACCACATGATTATCAGGCATATGAGAACACATATTCACATTCAAATTTGTTTTTGTATGTACAGAAGGTGGCGCGTTTTCAGAAGAGTCCGTGTCGCTGTATGAAGAAAGCGGAAGTGTTTGATCAACATGTTCACAACCGGTTTTAAACGATGAGCATGGCAAATATACACAATTGACACAAAATGCCACGTTCCAGGTGTGTCCCTGGACAACAGTCGCAGTGGGGTTATCGATCACCGTATTTCCGGCCGCTGGTCTAAGCGATGGTACCTGAGTCGCTTGTGACATAACTGGGTGAACCTGCATCAGGTATCCGGGCTGTTTCGATGACAATGTGGTGGGTGAGAGGGACGGTTTCCTGCTGCGCGGTTTGGGTGCTGCTGGAGCCTTTCCTCTGGGACGACGTGGCATTTCGGTTGGGAGAGCTCCGGTTCATCGATAGCTGTGTCCGATTCATCTTCCGAGGATGATTGTAGCTCACGAACAGATGTGGGTTCCTTTGGGGGCTCCGTGCTTTGTTTCGGTGGTTGAGCACTGATGGCATAATCTGCAGTGATTTTCTGAAAGCGTTGATCAATGCGGGAGGCAACGTCGGAATTTCTGGAACCGTGCAATACACTATGCCAATCTGGCAACAGGTTCATGATAACCTCCCCGTAAACAGATAGTGCCGCCGGGAAAAGCATTTTCACGCTCCTGCTGCCATATTCGTCACGAGCCGCCTTGAATTCAGGCCACAGCTCCTTGCGTGCTTCGCTTATCTCACGTGGATAGTCCCGCGATATTCCGAAGTGAGTGTTTTTCAACAGTTTTGCGCTGTCCATGATATCATTGACATAACGCACGTCAGACAGTGTTACGAGTATCGCCCGACCGCGTGTGGTGCCTTGTGAACGGGAAACGATGCGCCGGCCAATTCTCCTTGCTTCAACTATACTATGTGGCCCAAGAGTCATATTGAGTTTGCTTGTCAGAAACTCTAGAATCGTTTGGGCACATTCCCCGGTACCAACACACTCAGGAAATCCATTGAAAATCAGATAATTACGGAGGGAGCGGGCTTCAATGGTTAAACGCAAAAAAGCACGGGTTTCTCGTTGTGGGCTTTATAGGAGTTGCAAATCTACTGATTTGCCATTCGAGGTGTGTATTTGACGGGTATAAGATTTGGAGAAGGAGAAAAAAAAGCATGCATTAAGTCAAATGTATTATGTGGTCAGTTGACTGGCATTTTCTTTAAAGGTAAGTCGAAATTAAATTCACAATGTCTGCAAGTTAAATTTTCAGTAACTGGACAGTTCGAATGGTACTTTTTAAATACAGTTAATGTACGATTTTTAAGTTGTGTTATTCTAACTATTATTAGTAGTATTGTGATGAGAATTATTATTTTTATAATTATTAATGTTTTTATAATAAGTTGTATAATATTCTCTCATTTTTATTCTTTTTTAATTTATTTGAGTGGTCGATTGACCGTTTGTGAAAAAAAGTTATGTGGAATACCGCAACAGTTGGCTTGTGTGGTCAGTAGACCGTTTTTGCTGAAGGCCAGTGTGCCTGATGTGGAATAGCCCAACAGTTGGCTTCTGTTGTCAGTTGACCGTTTTTGCTGAAGACCAGTTTACCTGATGTGGAATAGCCCAACAGTTGGCGTGTGTGGTCAGTTGACAGTTTGTTGAAGGCCAGTGTGCCTAATGTTGATAAGCCAGTTGGCTTGTGTGGTCAGTTGACCGAAATTTTGTTGAAACGCACATCTGTATTGTTTTAAAAAATGTTTGCAACTTTATCTTTTCAGTAAAAGGACAGTTCAAAAGTTTTATAATATAGTGGAGAACTTTAAAATATAGTTTTTTTCAGTCCAGTGTTTTTAGTTCATGTGAGATGGGATCCTAACACGAACAGAGTCTTTTACTGTGGAGGTCGATTGATGAATGTTTATCTTAGTCTGAAGCAGCTTAGTGTTCTTGATGATTATTTTGTTCCATCCTTTACTTCAATGCGATTTTTAATTCCAACTTATGTTTATCATACTTAAGACTCTCGCGTCTTGAAGATAATTCTTCGTGTGTTTCTTATTAAATTTGTTTGCATGTTTAAATTTTCGCCGCATTGAAATTGTTCAAAGTGTTATCAATTTTGTTTTGTTATGTTCTGAAAGTTAAAGGTAACAAGTTATTCTTATTTTCTATATGTAAAGACGAATGTTCTTATCTTTTCGTTTTCGTGTGACTGGTCAGATGAAGATTCCGGTTTAATGCAGCTGTTGCAAACATTTTCGTGTTATGCATATATATAATATTCGAATACTTCTGATTTAACTACGCTATTTGGGGATATGGGTTTGTGGATGTTGTGGTTTGGATAATTGTTTTTTCCGTTGATGTCCGGGGTGTTTGTTTATTTTGTTAAATTGCGAAATAAATGTGACCATGTGTTATAAACATGGTTTCTAAAGAAAACTTAATGTTAACGGTATAGAAACAGCTAATTATTTGTAGATTTCTCTACAAGTAGAGGTTTCAGGAGGTGTTGAAGGCACCTAAACACCGGTCTCGAGCCATGGGTCCTCATACGTCCCCCTGCCATTTAAAGAAAAAAATAAATAAAAATAAAAATGGCAGTAGGGTTGCGTATACCGCTCGCGGTTAAACCCTTATCATGCATTACTACCGATTATTGTTTGGGGTGTACGTGAAGTCATGTGCACTTTTCTTGATTGGTGGTAGTCGGTAAATATTGCACATATCGCAGCTGCTTATAACAAAACTAAAGCTTCACTTTGTGTACTTTTCGCAAGTTGGCGTGGTGGATGAGCATTTTGGGCGTCCTCCCGTGTGTGCTTACGGCAAAGGAGTGTTTATTCGGGCCGTGGCGTCCATGAGTTTGTTATTTTTAATCGTTTAGTTAAATTGTACGATTGTGTAATTTTCAGTTTGGGCTTTCCGTCTGTTGTGTATTAGTAATATTGCTCTATTCGCATGCCACACATGTGCATGTTTAATGATACGTATAACGACGTGTCCTACATAATTTATTTAGTATCGTTTCAGTTCTTTAAATACATTAGAATGATGTCGCAACGTTGACGGACGTCTGGAGACTCTTCAACTGAGCGATGCCATTGAGGTCGATCTCTGCTGCACAGGCGGTCGTCGGCAGAATTGTTGTTTGTATTTATGTGTAGAAATGTCCTCTCAAATACAAACACCCACTCCTAGTTTGTATTTATTGTTATTCTTTATAAGGAAAGAATTTACTGATGATTATGATGTTGATGAAGATGATGTTTATGTTGGTTATGATTAGGGGGATTTTATCGTATTTCGAGAATGGAGAATAATACATTTACACAGGAATATGAGTAAGTGGATTCAAATTTCTCATATACTTGCATTTCAAAATCTTACTTCAACTGAAATAATCCAAATTTAACCATAGTCCATACATTTTATTGGTCTTCATTAAATTTCCACATAAATTGCAAAGTGAAGCAGACGATTACACTGCTGTAATAGTAACACAACACTTCCAAAAAATACTTTCACTTTTTCACGATTTTCAGAAAATATTGCATCAAATCATCGTATATTCTATCATAAGAGCAGTACGCGCACATCGCGTCAGGCGATATACGCGTGTTCAGTGGGAATACCCCCGTTCATATTGGACGTTTATTATTAATACCAAATTTTTTAATAGTTCAGTTAATCAAATGTTTAAGTAAAGCTGCCTATTGCAATCGCGTACTCTCCCTTTCCGCTGTGAACTCTCGATACAAGGTGACCACGCGCGTAGTGAATGTACTTGCGGATGTGTATGGAACTATCAGCTGTGCGTGTTTGAACACGCTGTAAATTAACACTTGTGACATGGATTTATTGGGAAGTAAATCAATTTTGAATGTACATCGTTTAGTGTTGCATGGTTTGCAATAATTCAGGAAGTATGTTAATCGTTTCCTTAACCGCTCGATGCACGGTAACCGGAGGATACGTTTAGCTTTATAAAGTTTTTTAATAGATGTCGAAGGCGGTGATCCCAGTTGTAATCATTTAATGTTTATAGTTGATGTTCTGTTGTGCAAGTTGTGGATAAGTACAATAATGTATCTCCTTATAGTGTTTCTATTTGTTCATCGCTGTCTATGCTATATATGTTCCGTTTTTTTTTGTTTCGTGCGTTATCGACGTATGCCATACCAAGCGTGTCAGTGTCTAAAGAAACTCGTGTTATATCATTATGTTGTCAAGTAAAAATTCCATCTATGAGTGTATTTAACAACTTAAGAGGACTGTTACTTTCAACACGTGCTGATTACATGGCTAAGCTCCATTCTTTTATAGCATTGAAAGTGGCACACTATTGTTTAGAAGAAAATATTGTTTCCTTCTTAGAGTGTCAGCAAACAACACAAACCTTCATGCATGGTATTATTTTTGGTTGATTACTTAAATTATTTAAAGACCGCAATGTATTGAGAAAAAAACTGTCATTAATACATATGTGTAATCCTTAACACTACAGTGGCAAGGGAAAATTCATGTTATGCCTTCATAAGTATAATTAAATAGAATAATGTTGTTGAATTGTTATAATCAACCTAAAGGTGTCTTCACACACCACAGAAGCGGAAGCGGAAGTGCTGAATTAGGCAACATCATCCTTCCATCATCAATGTTTGTTCGCGGAAAGTTTGTTCCAAGATTCTTACAAGGAGGAGGGTGAAACAATAGCTTTGTCTGACAATTCTGTTACAGTGGATCCTCCGATAGATATTCACTTATTGAACAATACCTGCGTACGGAAACAATACAACTGACCAGGCTAGTCATTATTAAGAACAAAATAGAGTCAATAATAAGTCATAACAATAGTTCAGACATATGTCCCCCCAAAAAAAAAACAGTTCCTTGATTTAAACCCGTATTGTGATAGTGACTTTGACCTTTAACATAGTGACCCCAATAACAATAGGGGTCATCTACTGGTCAAGGCCAATTCACATGTAAGGTATCAAGTCAATCGGTCAATTCGTTGACGAGTTTTTGATCGGAAACGATTTTCACACTTATTGTGACAGTGACCTTTTACCTTTGACCTTGTGACCCTTATTTTAATAAGGGTCATCAACAGTCCAAGGCCAATGCACATGTTAGGTATCAAGCCAATCGGTTAATTAGTTTTCACACTTATTGTGACAGTGACCTTGAACTTTGACCTAGTGACTCCAATTTATGGGTCATCTTCGGTTCAATGGCAATGAACATGTGAAGTATCAAGCCAATCGGTCAATCCGTTCACAAGTTATTGATCGGAAACGAACTTGTCTACCGACAGACCGACAGACAGATATACTGGTAGGGTGACTTTTAGCTCAGAAGGCCATTATTTCAAGGGTTAACCTGGACACCATATTGCAAAAAGCTGAGTCGTATACCAAAATGACCGTGATAGCATGGAGTTTAATAAGCCACCGGCATAAATTGGCAAATATGGCTGCGAGCTAAGATATCCTAGATGGCCACCAAGATGGCCGCCATTTCTGTTTGTACTGGATAGTAATCAAAACATAGGGATACTTCTTGATATAAAAATATACAAATTAATTTACTGGTGGAAATTGTTTATAATAGAAGTACTCAAAATGTGATGCATTCAGGTCATCTTCGAAAGTCAAGCTCAATGTCATATCAAAGGTCAAAGGTACAAAATACAGAAAAATTATCGATTGTACCACATATTTAACTTTTTGGCAAAATATATACAAGGTATTCAAGATAATTTTGTATCAAACTAAAGAGCATTGACTGTACTTTATGTTTATGCAAACAATACAAAAATTCTGTTTCCATGGAAACGAAAATTATGTCTTTCAAAATGATGGCGATGTGATTATTACATTGAAAAGTGGCCGCCAAAACCTATTAATAATCATAACTATGTAAATATCCACTCACACGTGTTTAAGTATACAATACTTGACACAAATCCATCATCGCGTTTTAAATGGCTGCAAAGATGGCCGACAAAATGGCCGCCAAGATGGCCGCCAAAACCTATTAATGATCATAACTTTGTAAATTTCCACTCAAATAAGATTATTTTCTTGGCTATACATAGGTTTCAAAGGACAAAGAACACATTATGATCACCAGACATTGTTTAAATTTATTATATTACACACAAATCCAACATGGCGTCAACAATGGCCGCCAAGATGGCCACCAANTTTTGCACATTGTGACACGAAAAGCTGTCCAGAGTCACGGGGCCATCTTCTTGTTGAAAAGTGCAAACACAGCCAGCTTACAGCCGAAATGACACAGGAAGATCCAGACATTCAGATACTGCTGGATCATGCCAATTATTTGTACTGCTCCGTTCTAAGGGACAAAACGATGCTAGCAGATGATACATATAATGCGATTTTGATCAAACTCGAGAGGGCTACAGAGAAGAAGAAACATGAACTTGCCCAGACCTCAAAGACAAGCATAGTATGGCTGAATTATCAGCTTATGATTAACAATTCAATGGTGTCGATTAAAGCATATCGTACTGGGTGTTAACTGATGCATTAGTAGGCAGTGCCCGATTTGCTATCCATCTTTGCTGCAGCTGGGTACATAACCTGCAATCTGCTTATAACTTCACGTTTCTGCAGCAAATAAGCAACCTAGAGGAAACGCACCCAGACGTTTATCGAAAGTTTGGTATTGGTTTTCGAGTTGTTCGTAGGAGCCATCAATGCTGGGCTGGTCTAGGGCTTGATCTTGTCATTGAGCAAACATTGATGATGTTTTTGTAGAGCAAATATGGTCTAACTCGAGGCAGTGGAATGACCGAGGAAATGAAAACCCCTTGGACCATATCTGCAAGATCCGAGCACAATAGTGCGATGCAGGATTTCACAGACCTGACCTATACTACAAGCCCACAACACAAAGACTCAACCAAGGCGTGCAAGAAGATTTTTCTGATCTAGAGAAAATACAGACACATATTACAACCTGCTCACCATACACAGCTGACCTGACTCTGAGAAACATGGTCAATGATATAGTGGCTGGGTCAGATGTTAATGTTCATGCAATTGAGGCGGTTAGAAAAACGATCATAAGAGATATCATACGAAAGTCGGTCTTTGCTTATAAATTAACGAGAAAATACAGAGCCAAAGCTCTTGGGAATAGCTTGGCTGTTTAGATCGCTTCTGACCGTGCTTTTTATCCTGCTCTTCTGTTCCAGCGTTTTCTGGTGGTGTTAAAATCTGGAGATCCTTCCCTTGCAGTCGTATTGTCTTATGAACTGAGCTACCATCCTGCTGCCTTCTTTGAAGCCAAGAACATACTTTGTACAGCAGATAAGCCTCAGATCGCTCAGGCAATTTGATGGTATGCTGTAGACACATCATGTGAGGCTGTGATGAACTGTATTCATGAAACAGATTCATGATGGTGGCACTTTGCTGCATCGTTGACCATGGAGAAGGGCGACTCATATACCGCATTAGCCGATTCTTATGTAGATTCAGAGAAAGGAATTACGGACAAGCGACAGTGGGGTTCGATGGCTACGAAGACGGTCATTATAACAAAGACAACACGCACCGGAGATGATGCAATAAACATGAATCATAATGTGAAAGCAAAGAAACAGAATGCTTATGTTAAAAGCAAGACTTTTTGTCTCGTGACAGAAACAAGGCCGGCATGATTGATCTGATCAGCACAACTCTGACTAAAATGGGATGCTATGTTGTTCTGTCTTCAGGGGATACAGACGTTGAAATTGTTAAAGCAATAGTATAACGATCCCGTCATAGCACCACAACGTTGGTAGGCGAGCATACAGATTTGCTCATCTTGATCCTGGTTTATTCCGAAAGGGACAATGAGACCATCTACTTCCGCTCTGATGTAAATAAATAGTCAAAGGAACACAAAGTGTTTACTATTAACCTTTCGAAAGAACTCATGCTTATTACGGCTGTAATTAATCTTCAATGATTTTCAGAAACGATAAAAATGAAGTCTACATAAGCTAGTTAAACCTGATCATATCATGAAGTAATGCGCTAATCCATTCTCTCTTCCAAATGTCGTAAATTGGATTTTATGATTATTAACTGCTTAGTGATAACCTCAATTCGATTAAAATGTTCATTGTCTCCTAAACAAAGGCGTTTTACATAACAACCATAACGTTTGAGTAACAATTTATGGACTTGTGGTCCTCCGTATTGTGTTGATGGCCATTTTGGACGCCATGTTGGATTTCTGTGTAACATAATTAACTTACACTTTGTCTGATGATATATAGGTGTTCTTTGCCCCCTGAAACCTGGGTATAGATACCAAATTCATCAAATTTGAGTGGATAGTTACATAGTTATGATCATAAATAGGTTTTGGCGGCCATCTTAGCGGCCATTTTTGACGTCATGTTGGGTTTGTGTTAACTATATTAAACTTAAATAATGTCTGATGATCAGTTTTTGTTCTTTGAACCTAAAAACGTAGGTATAAACACCAAATTCATCAAACTTGATTGGATAGTTACATAGTTATACTCATTAATAGGTTTTGGCGGCCATTTTGAAAAAAAAAACACAAATCTTTCCGGTGGTCCGATTGTTGTAGACGTTTAATATGTTTGAAAGGACCTTCTACCCTACCAGGATCAGTTAAAAAGCCTTTTGTAGCAATTTTTGGGTGGTCAAAGTGTATATTGACCCTACTATCAATCAAAATAAAATATTTGTTAATTCTTATCAAGTAATCATGATTTTGTTGTATTTTTCACATTTTCCTGTATGACTGGCGGCCATATTGGAAGTTATTTTACAGGTTTTCATAGCAACATAACTGCAAAATCTTTTCATGGTATAAGAGGGAAGTTATTTAAGTTAACTTTGAAATTTAACCTGGTTAAGTATTATCGACTTAATTCAAAACAAACAGAAAGATACATGGAATGTACGGTAGTTTTCATTATTTTTTACCTTGGACCTTAAATATGACCTTGACCCTGACCTTCAGTTACAACCTTCATGTATTTTTTTTTGAGTATTCTAGACATGAACAATATTCACAAGCAATTTAATTGTATCAAATGTACGTGAACAAATATGACCATCTTCTTATCATTACCCAATAATCTTGGCCGCCATATTAGATTTCTCAGCTCGCCACGATTTATGCCAATTTATGCCGGTGGTCTGATAAACTTCAAGGTATCTCGATCATTTTGGTATATGACATGGCTTGTTGCAACATGGTGTCCAGGTCCCTGTTTCTAAAAGAGCTGAATGTCACCCTACCATACCGACAGACAGACCGACCGACATCCAGAATAACAATATACCCCCTCTTCTTTGAAGGGGGCATAATAATGTATAAAGTCAAAATATGTGTTAAAACACGCATCAACATATTTTGTATGACACTCCGGGTCTTTAAACTTTCATGTTATAGAGCAATGAAAAATTTATTGGAAATGCACTACAAACAAACATAAAAAGATAAACCATATATAAAAGACATTTTACTAAATACATTTTAATCTTATTATAAGTAAAGTCTAACTATTAATGCGTTGTTTATTTAATATGTGCATGCTATGTCCATAATAATCATATCGTAAATAGGGACACTCTTAACACCACTAACATTCAACTATGGCGGCAAATTGTTTGACTGGTTATAAATATCGAGCTCGGTCTATATATGTGTATGTTTATGTAATAAACCATTGAGTAAATATATTGCAATAATTTCGAATTTTAATTCTCGTTTATTGGAATAAAAAATGTTACGAAGGAAGTGACTCAGCTGTAATCGTTATCACGTTGTATGCATCTTTGTATGAATTGTCGTGTATAGTATATGCAATGGGCCACTTGTATTAAAACAAAAATGGTGTTTGTTATACGATTTTCTCTTCTTTAAATGTTCTGGATTTGAAATATTACTATACATTTACTCATCAGAGTAGATTGCTATAATTGTATATCCAAAATATAAGCCAAACACAAAAATGAAAAATTCGTTTACGCAGGCCAACATCTGATTTAGAATGTCAATATCGTCTTTAACAGAAATCAGAACTCGACTTCTGGTCAAAGGCATGAGTAAAGGACTTCCATTTTTTAGTCTTTTTATCAGGTTTTCCTACCATACAAGTGAAATGTGGTTATGCGTACAACATATCTTTGATAAGAGCAGTTTTACATGCTGTTAACGCAAATAACACTTATTTATAGGTAAATTAATGTGAGATATAAGCTTAGATTAAGTTATTAAATATGAGAGAAAGTCCTAAGAAAAATGAAGTGGTTGTAATGATGCATTACGAAAATGTAATGGTGATGCACTTTTAAGAACATGGTGGGTAAATACATTTGCCTAGTGTAGCAAAAAAGCTGTATACTGGTGAATACAAAGCATATTAACACAATTGCTCAATTAGGTAGTACATTATTTGCAAAACATAACTGTCTTGAGAATTTATAATGGCAACAAGCAAAAGCTGAATAAGAATGAATTACACGTGTCTCTTTTTTTAAGTTATTAGTAGAATATTCAAATCCCAGTACTTTGTCCCGAACATGACGAAAATGTGTAGTTAATAATGTTCCCGTCCATAATTTAATAGACTCTGAAGCAGTTTCTAAATCGTGTTCCTGGTCTTTATCAGGACATTCAACGTTATCAGCCTTTTGATTGTCCATGTAGTCCTCGGCAAAGTGCAGGATCTGTCTCAACGCGATGAGTGCCAGGATGTTAACTCCGTCATCAAGCATCATCTCGTGTTCGTAGTTCTTTACCGGAAACACGTGATTCATTGGACAGCCCAGCATATCAGAGACTTCCTGAACCTTTTTCTCAATAACAGAGCTCGAAAACACCGTCTCTAATTTTTTACCCACTGCTTTGTCTTCGATGTCGATTTTTGTCAGGAGGAGTGCCTGTGGAATGTCTATCAAAACAAGACGAAAGGTAAGAATGATCCATTTTTAAACAATACCTATATTTAACATTTTCCATTCATTACACTACTCATAATTAACGATAATTTTAAAAGCACGCCCACAAAAAGCATTACGATCGAGCGTTTATTAGACGGATGTTGAATACGTACCCATCCGCGTAGATGTCGTTCGAAAACTGTTGATTTTGTACATGATTTTGGGGTCAAGCTTTTGTAGCTTTGATGCATCGATAACAAACACAACGCAGTGGATCTTGTCTTGCAATTCTGGCTTCGTCACAAAAACAGGATCGTCAAGAGCAATCGGTTTCTCAGCATTGAACTGAATAAGATTGTTGAACAGATTGATGATCATCCACCATAATACGACACAAATAGTTGTGATCAACCTTCAAAAAAGTAGTAAGAATGCTTTTAAGTCGGTGATTTGATAATGTTCATGTGTAATGGTGTGTTTTATGTTGTTATTTCACGAATTTTATAGGACACGTATCCCTTGCCGCAAATAATAAATATACATTAATATTTTTTGTCAAAATTGTGATATTGACCTTTAAGTAGCCACTTAATTACACAATATTTATCTTGAAATGATAAAAAACTTTCCAGGGCAATATATAAAAAATACAACTGACAGCCACATGCAAATCTACCATCACTTTAACCACGAATGGACTATAAAGAAACTTCAAGTATCTATTGTTAAATGTAAGCGACCAAAATGGTTATTTAAAGTGAACAATTATCTTAATAGGATGATTGTTTGCGCTGATTCATTTGTCAATCACAAATTACATGACATCGTTATCAGCTCGACATGAACACATTCTCTCACAATAAACACATTGGTAATATGCAATGCTCATAGTCTCCGTTGTGACCATAACCTGTAATCGAGCGACATGGTTTTGCACACTACATGTTGTGTTTTTATGTCGTAATACCTCAATACAATTGACACTGTTGCTCCACGCAACACGTCCTCTTACTATGTTGATCATTCATGACGATTTATTATGAAATTCGGTGATCTATAACAAATTTATTGGATGGACACGAAGATATATGTCAATATATTCATCGAGGAATTAGTTTATTTAAACTCAAGATGTTCACTTCGAGTTGATCTTGAAGGCACTGCACGAACTCACAACAACATTTTAATTTGATGATTATGAATGCGAATTACTATTGAAATTCCATATTGTAAAACAAAGTTATCGACCTGTCACGAGTATATGTTCTATGAATATTACCTTACAAGGAATATGCTCCAGCTCTTAGTGTACACTTTGATCTTAAACTTTAAATGAGCGCCACGGTTGTTGCAAGTTACACGTTGTCTTGATATGATGATAATTCGGGGAATTCATTTTGGCATCCCATCATGTGCAATACAATTATATTCCGGATACGAACAAGTACGCTCCCCTTATCCGTATTTACGAATATGTACATTGTTTATATTCGTATCAAGAATATGCAAAACAGTGGCCGATGTGACCTTGACCTTGGAGCTAGCAGAAAGGTTGTTGTATGCGGCATTTAGTCTTGATATGGTGATCATTTGAGCCGTGTTTTTTTTTTACAAAAACAGACAATGCACGACACAATTATGAGCCGGACGCGAAATGTCTCCCCATACACAGACACAAACATAAAAACAGACGGTCAGGAGCTGCTTGACCGATGGGTATTTTAAATGAAAATGTTATAGAGAATAAGCCAAACAAAAATGGCAGAGGAGGAAGGGGCTGAAAAAGGGCAGTGCGACTTCTTTCATGAAATATTGTAAGTGACTTAGTTTTTTTTTTAACTGAAGTGATAACGCATTCATTCAGCATATACTCTGTATATGTTCCTTAGTTGATGTTTATACCAAGTTATACTGTATGTAACGCTATAACATCGTAAATAGCCTATGCGACTTGTTGAGTGTGTATGTGTTAAAGAGAACATTGACACAATAAAGAGGGAAAACAATGAGGCGGGACATATTTTTAAATGTTCAGGCACAAAATGGAAGTGGCCACTTATATTTAAAGGTTGGGGTATAAACATGGAAAGCCCAATCTCCTGCCATTCTGTTTTAGGTAAATCACTTTTTTAACAGATGCGTACATGTAGACATCTGTAAGATGTTCGTAACATATTTTTAATTAAGGGTTAAGCGTAAGGAAAACATTAACACAATAAAACTTTTCTGAATATGTTAATATAGTGTTATTTTTTAATTAACGTTTTAGTTAAAAGTGTAACCTGATTCAAAATAAATAAAATTTAAAATTATAAACAGAACAAGTGTTCAAGGGGATTTAAAGTGGTAAAGAACGCTTATGAATTATTGATAATCCAAGAGTACACTGACCTTGTAGTTCTCTGGGATATGGCCATTCAACAAGTATATGAACTCCATCGTGTCAAGACCTTGAACAGGCTCCAGGCCTCTCGTGTCGCACAGTCTCATACGGAGCGTTGATTCACGATTGGATTTTATCGAATATGGTTTGTACTGAAAATGTATCAATATTCTTTCACAGATGTATCATTTCCTTAATGCTTTAAAATCAGCAACGTTTTAAGGTTTGACGCAATGGGTTTCTGAATGTACAATTTGCTTGCAATTATTCTTTGAGCAGTATAATTCAATGGGGGCACTAAGTTACGACCAATATCTTAAAGCGACGTAAAATGGACGTGTTTATATACTGTTGTCAAAAATGAGCAAAGTAAAACTCAACATTTATTATCAGGAGATCATTCGTATCATCGCAACTTGGTACCTTATTTGAGACAGGTGACCCTTTGCAATATATTTTGAAACAAAACAAAAATACATAATACATAACAAAACAAAATTTGGGTCATAGCCTTTAAAGGGACATGCACAGGATGGAACTGTTATTTTTTTAACCAATTAGAGGGCGCACAAACATCATACTAGTCCAAGACGTATTCGCAAAATATTTGAACTCGAATTTAAACTCTAAGCCTCACTGTTCGGATTAAAATGCATAGACAGAGACACAGTTTAAATTCAATTACACTTAAACTACTCAATGGGCGCAAGCTAACCATAAAACTGTTTGGGAATTTGATGTATGTATGTTTGCAACTATAATGCGTTTGAGCACACGCTTTATGGACCGCATTTAATTCAACGTTAATCCAGAGAAACATTCATATCATGCTTAGAACAATACATGTGCACTTAGACAAATGTTCGTCAGGGTGGCAAGTACGTACTGGAATAGGGCATTTTAGAACAAACCATATATTTCTCCTCAAGACAGACCCGCGCCTTGTCGTTAAATAATTTAACCTTTGCTTCAAAAGCAGGCTAGTAAAAGGACTTTGTCCTAGGAATACTATCGTCAAGACGTACCGAGGTGGTGATACTATGGTCTCTTTGTCCAACAATCGCCGTCTGTGTGATCCGTCCTTTAAACACAGAGCTAACCGTGTTACAGAAGCTCGATTTACCGGCACCGACTGGGCCAATCAGGACGATGCGATAATCTTGGATCTGTAGACTCGGATTTGGTTTGATAGATTGCACTTCCTGAATAAGCTCCTGTGCCAACTAGGTAAGAAAGAGCGTTAGGGATTCCAATGTATGTGTAATGAAAATAGAAAAGCAATACGATAGGCAAGAAAAACATATACCGCCAAACAGTAATCAAACATTCATACTTTATGAATAAGCAGCTCTTGTTTTAATTACTCATTTAGTTTGTGGCCACCTGTTTTAATATATTGTACCGACGTTGTGAATACTATTTGCTCGACTTTGTAGTGTGTGTGTTTTATCAACCAACCTTCTTATTCCATTCCGGTAGTTTGCGCCATGCCGGATTTATTACTTCTGGCATCGAATGATTAACTACGTATTTCACAAAAGAGAAGAAGTATAATAACAATACCACCAACACTAATAACAATAGTAATGATAATAAAAATAACAATAATAATAATCATAACTACTACTACTAATTGTAGCCGTAGGAGAAGTTATAGTAATTTGTATACAAATAAAAAGTCAAACCTGCTACACTGTACACTTCAAGTTCTTTAATTTTCAGGTTTCCGTTATGAATATCGTTCCAGTTTGTTACTCCAGACATTGTGTAGTTGTGACCAAATGAATATCTGCCATCTAATTGGAACAACCCGCCGATGCTATTGATGGAACCGGAAAATAATATCACATCATAACCGGCATTTCCGCCAAACACGGGTCCATTACCTGGATGCGAATATATGCTGTACGCTGCATTTGAAACTGGAAATTTCCGAAATGTATCTTTATCGGAGCACTTTAGTTGGAATAAGAAGGCCTTGTCATCTCGTGTATTACCATTTACATTGGCAGCCCAGCTTGCAGAAGTGTAGCCACCGTAAACGGATCCCACCTCATTGTACACCACGGTGACTGTGGGGCCTAGGTAGTCGCATTTCTCATGGAACTTCTGTGCTGTACAGCCATCAGATGTTGCACTGTACAGAAGGCACACATTCTTTGGCCCTTGACCAATCCATTGCTCCAGTTGTGTCTTATCTGAATCCCTCAACAGGCCTGGCATTCTGATGGTAAAAACACATTTTAATGTTGTTGTTATTTGTTAAAGCCCCATTTACACTCAAAACCAACGAATGTTTCGTAAAATATTTCGTAAAATAAAACTATTCCATTAACAATAAGTGTTCCTTATAGAAATAGCTAAAATTCCAACGATAGATGTGGTCTGGTAACATATATCTTAAAAGATACAAAATGCTCCTTTTTATTTTATTTTCTGGTACAATATATTCCATTTTAATTTACCGCAACGATATCTATTCAAACGACACACAAACACTCAATTGGTACATGAGCATGTGTTGAATATACTGTTGAATATATTGTTCCACTAAAAAACTAAAAAAAAGCATTTTGTATCTTGTTCAATCTATGTTACCAGACCACATCTAGATTGGACATTTTGGCTATTGTTACAAGGAACACTGGTTTGTTATGGGTAAACTTTATAAAATATTCGTAGTTTATTTAGTGTAAATGGGGCTCTAATGCATGCGTTAAGATTTACAGAGAAGGTGAACATACTTTGCAAATTAAGTTTGTGTAATTATAATATAATAATTGGTGTCTACTAAGTTTCGGTTTTCACGGTTATATTGAATATGCGAGGCTGAGTTAGAATATCAATTGCCATTTTAATTTCAATTCTCAAGCAATCAAAGATATTATAAATCATGTCCCTTTTTCCAGTTATTAAAGAGGAATATATAAATCCCTATTATAAAGACTCTCGTACATTTACTATGATTTTAACGCCGATTCGATACGCGTTTAAAGATGTATCTAAATACGTTTTACTGAAATAATTTGAGTGTTTTAACTTAGAGACAAGTTCAAATATCACTTCATTTATGTGATTGAAGTCTCATATATGTGAGACGACGTTAAATTGTAAGTAGTAAATGTTAAACCATTGTAAAACATTGAAAATCATTATCCCTGTCTTAGTCACTAAGAGAGTAACAAACCACAGACTTTTAGCTGTTGTCTATGTAACATCCGTCGACAATAACATTGGGTTCACAAGGCCTTGTTTTTTTTAAACATATGCCAAGATGATAAAGCACAAATTATCATAAATGGAACCACGACCTCGGCGACAAAATGAGTTGTATACTACGAACATACGTTTTGTTCGTACAGTAAAAAACCCATTCATGTTCACAGTTGGGATATCGTCAATATTCTGTCCAGATTTGTTCATACAACACACACATATAGGACCAAAGAGATTCGATAAATATTATCAGGAGAGAAATGCTTGCCAACAAATCTTGTATAAGGGCATGCCAAACTGCTTAGAATGATCTGATTGTAAGGATTATAAATTTTCGGTACGATTAACTGATTAAATCTATGTTTATAAAGTTCTTCCATTATAATCCTGTTTTAGATTTAAAAACAAATAATCGAATGTTGATATCCTTTTTTTCACGCAATCACGTAAGTCCGTCCATCCATCCATCCATCCATTCATCCATCCATCCATCCATCCATCCATCCATCCATCCATCCATCCATCATCCATCCATCCATCCATCATCCATCCATCCATCCATCCACCCACCAACCCATATGCATGTCTGGTTTATAAGTGAAAGTATACATTACATTGCAAAAGACGCCACAAAATCACTTGTCAATTCACTAGTGACATCAAGGCTAGACTATTGCAATAGTCTGTTATACGGTGTCCCACAGAAAAAACTAGATAAACTTCAGAAGGTTCAGAATTGTGAAGCTAGAGTTATCTCAAGGACTTCTCGATAAGAGCTCATCACAACTGTTCTCAAGGATCAACACTGGCTACCCATACAACACAGAGTAAACTATAAGATTATGACTAATACTTTCAAGGCACTCAACGACCAATCACCCATTTACATCAGAAACTTGCTTAGCATCAATAAACCAAGAAGATCACTTAGATCACAAAACAAATCGACAATATTAAAAATACCATCAAATATAAAAGGCTCCTATGGCGACAGCAGTTTTGCAGTAGCAGCTCCGACTCTTTGGAATTCACTTCCTTGTGGAATCAGGGATGCCAAATCATTGTGTTCTATTAAACGGTCACTTGAAACACAATATTTCATTGACGTGTACGGGAAGTTAGTCTCCGGGGACAGTGTGCTCAGTTCTGTGAACTTGTGATTGAGGATTGCCTCGCACACTTGTCATGTCTCGATCATCTCCCCTTTCCTGCCAATCAGACATTTTTATATTCTTTGTTAGCTTTTTTCATGTTTTACCAGTCAGAACATATTGTTTTCCCCATAATCTTTTAACATTCCACTGTTGAATTAATGTCACATTAGGCGTTGATATCGGTACGGCCTCCTTCGGCGGCGTGGTGCGCAATGTCCTCGCCCTAACAAGGAGGATTGTTCTAAGTCTGAAGGCATGTTTAAGCTCTCTGGGTAGGACCCGCTTTGCTGCCGTTGGGGTTACGTCTTTGTTTTAACAACTATCTGAGTGTATCATGCTTTGTTTAAGGGTCTGTTTTATCAATTGAATGTACATTTAATAAATTGATTTTTAATTCTAGTACTTTTAGATGAAATCGTTTTGTATGTTTTTACCTATTATGTTTATACATCTTGTTATATGGTTGCGTTATATTTTATACTGAATTATGTCATGTAATTTCACGTGAAGCGCTTTTGAACGCAAAATTATGTGTGAAAAGAGCGCTATACACATAAGGTATAATAATAATAATAATATAATGCATCTTGTAATACGATATGTAATTTTTCCCAGATTGGGAAGATGCCGTTTTCTTGTACATTACAAAGAAGAAAAAAATCGTTGCATACATATGTCAAGCAAATGTAGACACTAAATGACCTATTTCAATATTTTCAAAACTATGTGAGCAAGTCCATTTGATGTTGGAGACGTTGAACTGCTTTACTCGGCTACAATCAGCAAGGCTATCTCGTCGTTCTACCACATTCTCATATAACACACACGATACATCGCGATATTGTATTCCCCTTATCTACCGAATATCTGATAATAATGAAATAGTAGGCTATTGACAAATACAGGGATTGTGTATTCGTGTGTTTAAAATAGTAGGTGTTTCAAGCACATCCAAACGAATTTATGTTTTCACAAAGATTGCCTCTGTCACCCCGAATTGCGATACAAAACGGGAATATATCACATAGATTAAACTTAACAAAGATCTCCCTGTTTACACACCGCAAAAGTAGAGACCACTTTATGAATAGATAGGTAAGCTATTATGCAATCCATGTTTGAAGTAAATGTTCTTAAAATGTAGGAAATAGTTCATTTATATTTTCAAATGCAGCAATGAACTTGAGATGTTGAAAAGTATACCAATATTTATTCACATATTACTCCAAATATTAATATATTGATTTTTAAGTAAAATACCAGAACAATAATTATAGTACAACACTAAAATATTAAAAGCAAGCAACGAACCTTCGATATGGGATTAACTCCTTAATAACTAGATATAAACTTCGTCACAAAGACGGGTTTGTATGATTTTCAATTTCGGAAAATTGTCCTCTCATAGTCATAATTTACTTTTACTTTCGTTTTCTATAATCGTCTAACATATACGCGTATTACGTACACTTTCTATAAAATGGTCTGAAATATGTCTAGCGTGATAGTAATGACTTAATAAATTGTGTTTTGCCATTTTCGTATTATTTATAAATAATAACAATAACAATTCTCACCTGATAATAGAGTCGATCGGCTGTTGTTGTTGTGCGTTTCCGATAAAAAAGGCTACATCCAACTAAACAGAGTTGAGCGATTGTGTAAACACAAGTTTCGCTGTGTCTGGGTCACGCACTGTAATTATTGATAGGAATGTTCTTACTCATATCAGATTAATGATATGAATTAATTGTGTATTATGTGACTTGTCACTGCTAGACAAATTATCGAATCCATTTATATTTTTGTTCAATGCACTTTCACTTTCGATTTACTATAGAAATAGTGGTATTCAAAATCAAACATTCTCAAAATATAGGGACACCTTTTGTCAGATTGTAATATATAATTTACAAGAATGAGATTGATTTGATTTTTAATATAAATTACGTCTTTTTGCATTGTAGAGAAATATATATAAACACAAAACAGATTCAAATCCCATGAACATAACATAAGATACTCGAAAGCTTTGCTCCACAATCCTTCGTGTGACGTTGGTTTTATCTATGTTTTTCATAATTCGAACAGCCAATACAAATCAATGGGAGACTCGGGATAACGGCTCGTAAAACCTCACACTTGCGCATAATTTATCACAAAATAAACTAGAATACACAACCCCATACACTTATGATAACAATTAAACATCAATAAATGTTTGTATGAGATTAATTCAATTTAATGACAATATAATAAATATTGGAGTTAATATCCAATGCAATCACTTACTGGTTTAATATACCAAAAAGCAATTTCATTGTATTTAAGAACCACGTTATAACCCACTGATATTTAAAAAATAAATTGTAAATATGGAATTATTGAAAAAAATAATAATAATAAAGATAATGTATAATACAAAATAATACACATAAAACACGTTTGCCACTGTGGTAACCGCATTCGAACAGACATTGCAAATCAATGGGGAACTCTGTATAACGGATCTTAAAATCTAGAACTTGGCACATAATTGATCACAAAATAAACTCGAATAAACAAACTCATACAATTATGATAACACTTTAATCACAATAAAATACAAAATGAAGTCATGTTAACGACAATAAAATTTCTATTGGGATAAATATTAATGAAATCAATAAATGGTGTAATATTCCTAAGAGCAAGATAAATGTATTTTGAAACGACGTTAAAAACCATTCATAGTTAAACATTACATGTAAATATGAAATTAATAAAAAAAAACACTAATATAATTGGTCATCTTATAACACAAATATATACTTATAAATAATGAGACAAACTGTCAGCATATTTTTCAAAAATTCAAATGAAAACAGCACTGCAATAATAAGGTCATATAATTCGTTGCAGAAAGTGCATATCCTTAGTAAAAACCAGTAGCTAGTTTATAAAATAAACGCTAAACGATTCATCAATGATCTATTTATATTGATCCACTTATAAACAGCACATAAACTCATAGCAATAATAAACGCAAAAAGGCAATATACTTGAGTCTGAATGTTAGCATTCATAATTCAAATACGAACGCGTTATGAATCATTACATTATAATAACTCAAATTGAATTTCCAAAACTGTGTACAAGTCATGCACACAATGACTTGAATGTAATCTCCCCCAGCTTTCAAATTAAATGGACTCTGAAGCAGCCTCTGAATCGTGTCCTTGTTCTTCAACGGGGCAATCAATGCTGTCGGTGCTTTGATTTGCAATGTGGTCCACAGCCAAGTACATGATCTGTCTCAACGCAAAGAGTGCAAGGAAGTTCACACCGTCATCCAGCATCAACTCGTCTCCGTAGTTCTTCACAGGAAACACGTGGTGCATTGGAAAGCCGAACATATCGCAGACAGTTTGCACTGTTTTCGCAATAACAGAGCTCGAATATACCGTCTCTAAGTTTCGGGCGACATATTTGTCTATCAGGTCGATTTTCGTCAACACAATCGCTTGAGGTATTCCTGTGTAATATGAGAAAGATAAAAGCATGTATTACAGACGACTCTTAAAGGATTTTAAAATAAAATTATTGCATATAGCTGTTTTCTGTTTTATTTGGTATGCATACGTAACGGAATTATTCGCTGGTAAACTGATTATAACAGTGTTTACAGACATGGTCAGTAACTGGAAGTATAAAGTTGATTTTACAATAAATTACAGCACCACACTAAATAAAAACAGAGAAACTCTACCCGCTGGTAGATGTTTTTAACAAACTGGAACAATTTCAAATTCGACATGGATCGAGACAAAAAATAATCTCCTTAGAACGTTTCATGATGACATTACAAAAAACATTTCATGTTAATTATTCTCAAGCTTCTCTAAGTTGACGAACTGACATAGTATTTGACCCCGCGTGACACATTTCAAATTCAGCCGAGATATATTAAAGAAACATGTAATGTTCCGACCAATTATTCAAGGATATTTGTCAATTATGTGAAGGCTAGAGTGCTTACAAACTAAAGGTTGACGACGGACCAGCGATATCACAATACAAAGATCATCAGAAAAGCTTGGTATGATGAGCACAAACTTGTTAAATACTTATTTAGTTATGACAGGACTCTGATAAATGTGCACACAATGTTCATACATGCCGAACGATTTTTATGTTGTCTTATTTGGTGCAACCAGTTGCTAGAATAAAAAGTTGAATAAATTGAGACTTTAATATTCAATATATGCAAATAAGTATTACTATATTTTAGAAAGTGACAATATTCCAGTAGACCTTTTAATTCCAACCCAGAATAATGAGTATGTACTCCTTGCAATTGTGGATGAATATTGGACATGTAGTAAAACTCTTGTGAAACAACCCGTAGTAAGCGATTGAGATTCTTTATCTCCTACAAAGAAAGCTGCTTAGCATAGAGGCAATGGTCAATAGGTCAACTGTCAATTATGGATATATTACATGCATTTTTGTACATAGCATATATATAGAATGAAAGGTCAAACTAAAACAGTTCGTGTTGATACAGCGTGTCTCACTTTGTGAGATTAAGGAAAACTAATTGCCATAACCCGAATTAATTGGAATATTAAATTTGAAAAGATCATTGGATTGTTGACCATGTGTCTGACTTAATCAGCCACCAATCTTCACAATCATCAAATACAACGTCATGAAAACACAATCATCGCTATCACTTTAATAGATGCTGCTAGCTTCAGACAGAAAGAACATTAAAGTATTACAAGTTGCACTTAAGTCAAAATTTCAAGCTTAATTCGCACATCCCATTGCCGCCATTGTGTTTTCAACAAACCAAACTCCTGTTAATTCTAAGCTCAGATATTAAGAACAAATATTCTGAACAAGTGTCTTGAAGATTGGACAAAAAATGTGACGTCTCGAGTATTAAAAGTTTCACTCTAGCCATATATTGAAATCTGCACCTCCCTGGATGTCGTGTTTTTTAACGGACGGAAACCATCATTGAATTCGGCCAATATATGATTAAAACAAATGTTCTCAGCTAGCTTCAAGACGACGAGTTTACACAAAGTGACAACTAGAGCATTTATTTGACTACAAGTGTGAATTCTGGAATGTTCACAAAATGTTACTCGAGCCATAAAGGGACAATTTGACCACCCCTGGCGACCATGTATTTGAATTTTTGAACTCGNTAATTTCACAATTTTCGCAATGTGTTTGTCTTTATTTTGCACAAAACAAGAGATAACGGCAGTGTAGTAGAACAAACATCAACCAACGTCCAAAATAAGTACAATTACGTCATTATACTTTAACTCATTCTCATAAATTCTTAAATGTATTTTGTTCAATGATACCTTTATATGCATTATTGAAGCCTGTCATTAAGACGTACCGATTTGGTGACGCTGTGTCGTCCTTCCCCACAAAGAGCCATATGTGTAATTCTACCATTGAACACAGAATTGACCGTGTTACAGACGCTAGATTTCCCGGAACCGACTGGGCCAATCAGGACGATGCGATAATCTTGGATAAAACCATGCTTCGGTTTGATCGACTGAACCTCTTGAATGAGTTCCTGCACTAGCTAGATCGTTAGAAAACGTTTTTGAAATAGGTGTTTTGTATTTCATTGAACACTGATTTCATTATTTATTATTAGATAATAAATGTATCTCGGGCATTTAATTATGGTTTTACTTTTCTGCAATGCACTGAACTTACCTTCTTATTCCATTCCGGTACTTTACGCCATTCTGGATGTATTATTGCCCACTAAGGTTTAACTAGACATTAAACAAGGGGTAAAATACTGTACACGACAAAATACATAGAACACGGTTATACTCTATTCGTCGAACCAATACAGTCATATAACTATTTAAAGATTGTTTTCTCAGTGACCCTATTAATAAACGAACAATGTATTGAAAGCAAGTATCTTGTTAACTTAAAATAAATTTTACGTGGTGAATTCATGTCCCTTTCAGGGATGTTACTCACCTTCCGAGGATGTTACGTCCCTTCAGGATTTGTTTTGCGCCTTTCACGGAGGCAACGCCCCTCCAGAGGACGTTACGTCAACGCAGAATTAACGCTCTTTCCGGAGATGTTTAGCTACCGGATATTATTACGTCCCACCAATTTTGAAGACAGTCGGAACCAATTAATATGTAAACAATATTTAAATCACATTTATAAGGACAATAACGCAGTAGGTATAGCTTTTTAAGGACACAGGATACATGCGTAACATGACATTATGAGATTGAAATATCTGTCAAAGTTTGCGAACATATACCAGTTATGTTAAAAAGCTCTTCATGTGTATGGTTTTCAATTTGCATGAGGCATGTATTATTATTATTTCTATTCTCCCAATACAGCATTTGTTTTCCCGCTTTAAGTGCAGGTATTTTTTTAAAATGTAAAGTAAATTTTTTGTCCAATATCTTACGTCGTTTTTCGATGTTGTTACCTATTATTTACATACGAATGAGCTACATAGTCATTTATCTGCGACTCAGTAATTATACCATGTGTAAATTAGGAGCACCTAAATGTGGTATTTCGCAATGTCATTCAAACTAAAGACTTACATTACGGCATCCAAGACACAAGTGTGACAAATAAACGCGTTTTTTTTAATACAGTATAACATTTTAATTCTTCCATTTCTGTGATTACAACATTTGTATATCTGTTTGAAGTACAGGCCATGCCTTTTCGAATATACCTTTGTCTATTTTAATAGAATTAGCTTGAGCTTTTGTTTTTAACAATTAATGAGAACACCTTTCATTGGAAAAATATGCCAAACTTTACATGACAATAAAGTGTGAAATAAACGATACAAATATTATAAAATTACACTATCATCAATTTTTAAAACATAAAACGGCTCAATAAGATAATCCACTCGAGCAATTTTTTGAAAAAAACTGACTTAAGATATTTTTGTTTAGTAAACCAACGTTCCAAATCAATATATGTGTCACAATGGAAACAATTGCTTATCGATATTACAGACACGTATGTGGAGTTGTTTCCCGCCATTCTCTATTATTAAATACTTATGTGTTTTAGGTCATGATTGGTTCCAACTGTCGTCAAATGGGAGATAGTTAAACATGCCAAGCAGCTAAACATTTTTTGAAAGGGTTAACATCCCCGGGGAGATGTAATATCCTCGGACAGGCGTAATACCATCGGAAAAGGGGAAGCATATCATAACCGAAAGGGGCGTCACATCACCAAAAGCGGCTTTATATCACCGGAAGGGCTTAACAACCCTTTAAGAAGCGTATAATCGTCCAAAGGGGCGCATCATCACCGTAAAATGCGTTACATTCCCGAAAGTGGCTTAACAGCACCTGTATGAGTGGTATATCACTAGAAAAGGCGTATTATCAGCGGAAGGGGCATTATATAATTGGAATCGGCGTAATGTAACTTCAATGGACTAGGTAGGTAATTACGTAGGTACGTATGCACGTATGTACGTATGCACGTAGGTACGTTGGTACGTAGGTACGTTGGTATGTTGGTACGTAGGTACGTACAAAACGACAAATATATATTCAATATAACATGCAGTTATAAAGTTGATGTACTTATATTGCATCATAATTCAACACTGAAGAAAGTCATACCTGAAACGTTGTACACTTCAAGTTCCTTGACTTTTAAGTTTCCGTTATGAATATCGTTCCAGTTTGATACTCCAGACATCGTGTAGTTGGTACCAAATGAAAAACTGCCATTTAACTGAAATAGCCCACCGCTGCTATTTATAGTATTGGAGAATAAGTGCATATCATGTGCGCTATTCCCACCAAACATGGGTCCATAACTTGCATTTGAATATATGCTGTATGATACATTCGAAATTGGAAATTTCCGAAATGTATCTTTATCGGAGAACTTCAGTTGGAACAAGAAGGCCTTGTCATCTCTTGTATAACCGTTTACGCTAGCTGCCCAGCTCGCAGAAGTGTACCCTCCAAACACGGATCCCTGCTCATTGTACACCACGGTTACTGATACGCCCTGGTGGTCACATTTTTCATGGAACTTTTGTGACGTACAACTATCCAGGGTCGCACTGTACAACAGGGTAAACAGTTTTTGCCCTTGCCCGATCCACTGTTGTGTCTTATCTGAATCTCTCAACTGGCCTGTCATTCTGAAGTTCAAAAACTAAATGTGGTGGTATTTTTGTTTTTGTACCGAAGCATATGTATAAAGCCGCAAAAAAGAGAAAAAAATTGACACACTAATTTAGTGTAATACGTATATAATTATATTTCTCTAACATAATATACAGTGGTTTACACACGCACGCACGCAAGCAAGCACGCACGCACACACACACGCACG
>VMBQ01002766.1:32675-122445 GCA_007657795.1 Dreissena rostriformis | reverse complement strand
GTTATAATTCTTTTCGTTCCATAATTCGACATCTGATAGTATAACTGAGTTAGAGAAAATTTCATCACTCTTAGATAATGCGACAGGAGTATCATCATTTCGTGAATTTTATATCACATTTTCGAGGACTCATTTAGGGAAGATATCTCATAAAGATACTCAGGGAGGATGCCATGTATATTATCATAAACAAGAAGCAGCTTTTGAATCTTACTTTTTTGTTCCAATAAAAGCCAACAAAATTCAGCAAATATATTGTTTATTTAAGGAGATCTGGTTAAACCACTTACAATTATTGCTGCGTCACATTGAAGTTTTTTGTTCAATGAGATCTTTTTCATATATCGAATAATTGTCACAGACATGTGATGCATATTCTAATATGGGTCGTAAGTCATCATCATCATTCCCTCGAACGTTCTGATACTAGAAGTTTGGGGAGGAAGAGGGACGACGATACAGAAATCCTTCTCCAGTCAGGTTTGCTGTGGGTTGCTGCGAGAAATTCATCCATGGGGAGGGATGTGCACTCTTTCACATTTTCCATCCAGCTTTTCTTCTGATGGCTCTACGGCGACCTCCATCTAGCGTGCCCTGGAGAACAGTCTTGCACAGAGAGTCGTGCCTGGTTACGTGTCCAAACCAAGCCAGCTTTCATCGTTTGACTTTCGCCAGTAGGGGCTCTTGTATGCCAAAAAGTGTTGCAGTCATGAACAGGACGTTATCGTTTGTCTTGTGCTCTTTATAGGAGATTCAGATCAGTCTTCGGAGACATTTGTGTTCAAAGGCCTGTATCATGCGTTCTGTGTCTTCGTGAAGCATCCATGTCTCGCAGCCTTAAAGTAGGGTTAAGATTTCGAAGAACCTTTAGAGCCTGTACTGTGTGGGGAAGCTGATGGATCTGCTTGTCCACAACCTTCTCAATCTGGCCATTGCTGCGGTCGCCATGGCAATGCTTATTCGGACCTTAGCGGTACTGGTACCATCCTTGGACAGAGTTGCTCCCAAGTACTTGCCGCTGTTCACTTTTTCCAGCTTCTCGTCGTTCATGGTGGCGTCTGCACTGGTGTTGGTCGTGCTGTTCACCAGTATCTTCGACTTCTCCGTGCTGACCTCCATCTTGTATGCCTCTGCTCTTTAATAGAGTCTGTATGTTACATATAATGTAAGATCTTGAAGTTCATTGCTGGTTCCACCCATGAGATCAATGTCATCAGCGAATCTTAAGTTGGAGATGGGTCTGCCACGGATAGAGATAGAGATGTGGTGGTCTTGGATGGACTCCTGCATGGAATTCTTACGTTAACAACGATTACACATGGCGGTGAAAAGCAGACGTTCCTGACGAATGTCCACTGATGTCCTGGAGAAGTCATCTATCTGTCCATTGAGAAGTGCTGCGCTGCTGGCGTTTGCGAAGAGTTATTGGATGATTTGCACCAACCCTTCGTCTATGTTGAAGTTTCTCAGAACATGCTATAGGCCATCATGCCACACGTTGTCGAAGGCTTTTTATACGACCGTTTTTTTTCAAAACGGGACGTATTATAGTTTCACCCTTGGCGGGCGGCGGGCGGCGGCNAAGCTAGGTCACGGGGTCACTTAGTGCATTTCATTTTTTTTTAAACGGGCGTATCTTGTGACAGTTTGGCACTCTTGTTTAAAATTGAAGTTGTGGCGGAGCTCACGTTGGTATTGCAGATCTTTCTCAATGATGATTCTGCAGATGAGGATGTTTTTCACTTTGCTCCGCCAAGCTCTGAATCCATGAGGCTGATGGTGCTGTAATTCTCGCATAGCCTGACGTTGCCCCTTTTCGGTAGAGGGATGAACAGCGAATGAGTCCGCACATTTGGCGCCTCACATATCTTCTTGCAAATTGCCGTAAGTGTTACAGTTGCTGCCTCTTCTCCGTGCTTAATCAGCTCGGAAGGGACGTTGTCCACTTCGCGAGATTGCCCTGTCTTCAGACTGCGCACTGCCTCATCCACCTTTACATTTAGTATGGACGGACTTTCGTCGTCCGCTTCGGGTCTGGGATCGTTCTGAAGGAGACTAGGGTCTGGTTGAAGCGGGTAGTTATAGAGGTCGCTTCTGTATGCGGTGCACCTGTTCAGGATTGCGGCACTCCCGGTCGGAAGGTTCCCGTCAGCGTTTGTTTAACTGTGGCGATGGGCTGACTGGTCTTCGTGAGGGTCTAAAGAGTGCTGTTTGCCTTCTTACTGCTGCCTGTGGTTATCTCTCTGTCAATATTGATACATTGCTCATCAATCCACTCCTCCTTGGCCTCTTTCATCTTCTTCTTCACCTCCCTGTTCGCTTTCTGATATGCTGTCCTAGAATCTGAACTCCATGTTGATAAACGCAGTAAAAAGGCTAAGTAGCCAGTTAGAGAAAATCTAATCAAAATGTAACCTCATAGCTGGAAAGCATAAAGGGTCAAAGCACAAAATGTCAGAGCACAAAATGTCAACATAATAATTAAAGCCATATGTGATAGCAGAACATGAAATTGTATCATAGGAAATTGTGGGTTCACATACACGAACAAAATGGAAATGGCTATGTCTGGCCCTAGGAGCCTGATTTGTCATTCATAAAACAAGAGGGCCATGATGGCTCTTAAGCGCTCACGTGAGTTCACGGACACCAATTGTTCAAGACTTAACCTGGTAGACGGACCAATGGGAAAGTACAATGGGAAGACCTAAATGAACTAGACATGTGTCCATAGGGCACGGGTTTTCCCCACACTCTTCAAACAAAGGCTGTGTATGGCCAATTTCGACTTTTGACTTCTAAGTGTGACCTTTACCTTTATGACCTAATGAGACAGGTAGAACACGGGATTCTAACTAATTCTTGACATTTGTGTAATAAGTTTCTTTTCTGTGACGAAAACATCCTAGACCTTCTGGATTTTCGGGACACAAATAATAACACGAAGAGATAGCATCGAACGAATGCAAAACATTTTTTAGATTGTGTGTTTGTCATGCATAATTGAAAAACTTTGATAGGAATACAATAAATCGCATATATAACAATTTAGAATAACTGAAACGGAAAAAGAACGATGGTCAGTAATTGAATAACTCGTTATCATTCACAACTTATGACTTTGTATATAAATTATATCTTTGTCACTGAAAAAAAGGTTCGGGTGCGTACATAAGAATTTTGCGTCTTTGTCTGTGTGCAACTTTTTTTTCTTTTTTTTTTTTCCTTTTAACGTAAAGAAGTTAATTTAAGAAATACACAATGATAATTACCCATTTGTACAATTGTTTATGCGATGGAGGAACAGAAATGTACGCGAACTCGTAATTTTAGTGTCAAAGCATTAGTTGCAATTGAGGTAAGCTGGTCAATTATCTGGTTTTGATTACTCCTTTTCAATCTTAAATATTGTAATCAGTTTAACCTACAGTTTCAGATGCAATCGATATCCTTCGAATTATTCGATCAATAGTGTGTTACGTTAAATTATTTTTATTTGCGAGTTTTGCCATTTATATCTTGCTCAATTTAATTTAACACCGTTGTCAAAGACTGAGTTTGGACGTTATTTTGTTCAGTTGAAGTCGCGCGAACACTTTCTTTTCAGATTTTATGAAAAATAGGCCCTGGGCCGATATGATCTTATTATCCCAGCGGATACGAATGATGCCCCGCTCGTGACGTCAATTAGCTACTATTTATAGGGAAGCGGATTACGACAACGACAACGAGCGAGGCCTGGTATAGGGGAGATAACCCTGGGTTAGGGGTCGGGTTAGGGTTAGGGTAAAGGCTAACCCTAACCTTCACCCCCCCCCCATGCGCATTAATATATCAGGCATCGCTCGTTGTTGTTGTCCGCTTCCCTATTTATGGTAGCGATATGTTATATATAAATATACGAAGTATGGTCTGCTTAGCATATTTTAACATGATGTATAGTTTATGTCTATACAAAAGTACATTTTAAAAGATTACTATTAGATTGCAGTCCTTTTCACATAGCCCATTCGGCAAGAGTTAAGTGAAGGTTAAGTAAAGATAACTCTGCTGGCTAACCAGTAGACTCGCCCATTTGCATGCCTATCGATTTCGTAATGTCCCTTAGGAATTCACCATTTGCACGATGTTGCAATAATCATAACCTAATTCAATACAAACATTTTTTTATAATAAAATGTATGGCCAAAATACCTTTTTTTCGTCAAATAAGCATGTTTAAACAAATGATTTAACAGCAAATATATTCAGTTAATATTCGACCGTGTAAAACATACACGAGATAACACTCGCTTGTGTGCTCAATGATCTCACCTGACGCGGAAGATAAGAATTGAGTAAAATTACGCACACATAACACCGTATTCGACAATAACTCGTGTGCCATGGACAACTTTCAAATTCAAGGTGAGCGCAATATACTGCTTTATAACAAATAGTATGTGGAGTTTTCATGTTTATTGTTTATAGGTTTTTCAAAACAGGATGATAAATATAGACTATGTTTCAAACGTAGCCTATATGGTTTGATTGCACTTACTTCCGAAAAGGGCACTTCCAATTAGATAATAATTATATAAATTAGCCTATTTACGTTAAGCAGTAGCAAATGCGAGTTATGCGCAATAACAAAGAGCACTTAAATCATTGTAGATTTGTTTCACATGTACTCTTACTATATATATATATATATACTTAAAGCTCAATGAAAGTATGTCTGATAGTGATAGTTTTAAACATGTAGGCCATACACGCCATAATTTATGAAACAAAAGCAAAAAATCATGTAACTTGAGAAGCCTAATCGATGAACATTTTTTGTAATAGACGGGGTTCTCGATTACACACGATCTGTTAATTAAACGTTCGTATTCGTTTACTCCACCAAAACAGATCAATCATTCAGTGAGCATAAACTCGATGTGGAAAACAAAATTATGTCGTATTTTTTAACTGTATTGTTATAGTTTCGTATTTATTTCTTATCAGTGTAACATTATCAAATTGTTGATTGCAACAATTCTTCACGTGGATTTTGTCGATTGTGGTTTTCTTCAGATATAAATAGCGGTAGTGATGGGCCAGAAAACGGAAATATTCAAGATGTCAAGTACACCAGACATGGTAAACATGTTTTATTTTCCTTTTGACATACAGCCCATCGTTTCTCAACTGTCAAAGCAAGCATATGTACACAATATTAACTTCCAAATTTCGTGCCAGTCGACCGTATAGATAACTGGAAAGATTAAATGTTATTTTTTGTAAAGGACACATACTTGAGAAAAAACAGTTCTATGCCGATCATAATCATTTCAATAATACATACCTTACCATATATAGTAACACATTTGTACAGTTTTTCATGTCATTATCACCATTGCGGGGTCATTATAAATAATCGGCCCTCACTCGAGGGCCGATTATTTATAATCGGCCCTCAGAATCGGATTGCGCGACGTCAACTGAACACAATGGCGTCCACATATAGTCTTTTCAAACGGTGATTAATACAATTAAGCCACAAATCAACGAAATAATTAAAAATGTTAATTAAACGTAGCACACAATTGAAATAATGAAACTTATCGATTGCAACTGAAAGTTTAACTGATAAACTGTACTGTTCAGTTGATTAGATTGATGAAACTATTTGAGCTTTAAGGTTAACAGGAGTCATTCAACATCAACATTTAGTAAACGACACTCTTACCTCAATGACAACTTTTATCCAATGCTTATAATAATAAAATTACAACGATATGCACTTCCATTTTCTGTTTTTGGCTTTTGCATCCCTCTATCTTAATTTATTTCAAACTACACTTTTTGAAACGTTTTACGAAATCGAATGACTGCTCGGAGTAATTTATTTTATTCCTCTTGTTTCCCATTATAAATTACAAACACACAATCCGAAATACGTTTTGGATTCGTTCGATGCTTTTTAAAATAAATATTTTACTATTAAATAAACCACAACGTTCGAATTAGTGTCCCTAAAATCCAGAGTGTCTAGCTTAAAGCGGTGTGTTTCGCCACATAAATTACGTCACACGAGATACGTCATAAATGTCGTAATCAGTTGAATGAAAATATAAGTACGGAAAGCTGGTTCGGTAATAATTTTAAGTGAAGGAACAAAACATAATTACACAATACAGTAGAATCTCAAAACCTGTACCCATCTATAATTTAGTATACAAGTAAGATATATATTATAGACGTTAATACAAGGCTGAGCCGGGCCGGGCAGTGATAATCGGCCCCAGGTCGCAAACGACACATGGGCTAAAGCCCTCGGGCCGTTATGATCCCTGCGGGCCGATTATCACTGCCCGGCCCGACTCAGCCGTGTATTATCCTCTAAATAATGCATGCATGCGCTCATGCAAACATTCCTTTATATTGTCGTTCATGTATAATTGAATTCATTTTCTTAGACGCAACACAAAAGGACATGGAACAAGAGAAGTTGAACAAACGGGAAGAAAACGCTGAACTTATCTGTGAAATTGCAGAGTTGTGTAATCGGTAAAGTAAACAGTTAATTTGCACTTCACGAGCACCCGGTTGACAAGTTGATAACAATGAATATTATTATGTTAGAACGTTCGAGTTCATCTGTGCCTATTGGTATTTATAGTTCGAAATCTTTATTCAAATGTAAATTATTTTGAAATTTTAAAAGGCATTTTTCTTCATGTCTGTAGTGTATAACCATATTAAATTAAGTCTAAATCGGGGCTTTGTGTATCGCTCATATTTATAAGATAGACAGCAGTGTTAATATTTAATCAGTAAATTGTTTCATCAACAAACACTATGTAAACGTTATAATGTAATGCACCACGAACTAAACAGTCTGGTACATCTTAATATGGGGTTATATTTTCAAGACATTTCGATGGTTATATTAGAATCTTTCCCTTATACTACCATGTAATTTTCATGGCGTACGACTGACCATAACTTTGTTTACTGGTGTTTACAGGAGAAAACTCTCCAATTAAACACTGCAAAAGTCGCTAGTGATCAAACGTTGCTTATTTAACCAGTTCATGTAATCCTTTAACTTGTAATGCAAATCATATGACATTGACTGCAACTTTAAGCAAAACAACATGCAGAAAAAATAATAAATAAATAACAAAAAGTAATTAGTTTCAGTTTTTATCAGTCGATTATTAATTTGTATGTCCGCCCCAAGCACTGATCACTGCTAACATCAAGTCAGCAAGTTTCATCTACGTGGAGGCTATTTGCTTGGTGGGACATACCAAGTAATATTGAAGTAATAAAAACTTAATAAAACAATTTTATTTTCCATTAATCATTGCATCCCAAATTGTAATGTGTACGTTTTTTTTAAACAAAATGAATTCATGAAGTATGCCACTTTTGATTTGTAGACAATTTTTGCTGAATTTGAATTTAAGGGTTATCTTAATTTGAATGTTAAGGTTTAAATACATCTTAATGATGTCATGGTCAGTAGTATCGCATGCAAAGTACATGGTTGTGAAAAATGGAGCTTTTCAAAATGTGAATAAAATAAGCTTTTGCTATCCGAAATTACAGACTGTTTATTCAGTGTTGCGTTAATTCTTTTGTTGAGTGTAGACCGGATAGAAAAGATCCAGAGGTTCTTTTGCTCCTTGGCAGCATCGGTGTAGGAAAGAGTGCAATGGTGAACACCATCATCAAGGCCATGACAGGAAAATATTTCCACAAAGCTAAAGCTGGCCACGGAAACGTGGCATCAAAAACGCTTGCATTTGAATGGCAAATATCCTATTTACTATACATTTATTTTCTTGAGTTTGTGACAGAAGATTACTCTAGTTAATTGCAGTTCCACGTTCAGTAATATCTTACTTAAGTGTAACAAGTTTATAAGGATTTATATGTTCATGATGAATAATTAAAACCTGTACCATGTTTATCAATCCAAGTTATTATAAAAACATGGTTTTTGTCTTTGGATTTGCTGAAACGTACAATAACCAATATTATTATATTCCTATATTTAGGTTTGAAAACTGTGGGATTGAAAAGTATGATCTGCAAGGTTTACAAAAAGAAGCATTTTCCAATTGTCTGAACAAGTTGCCTAACATTATTGACGTACCAGGGATGAGTGTGGAAAAAATCTGCCAACATACGCGAATTACTCGAGGCAGTTTTTGGAGGTACATGGTCGATATATCGATATTAAGTTACCCATATGTTGTTATCCCCCGCCAGAGGAGGAGGGATATTGTTTTGGTGTTGTCCGTCCGGCTGTCCGTCCGTCCGTCCGGCACTTTTGTGTCCGGAGCCATATCTTGGAAGTGCTTTGGCGGATTTCATTGAAACTTGGTATGAGTATATATATGGATAAGACGATGATGCACGCCAAATGGCATTGTACACCATCTGTTAATAACGGAGTTATGGCCCTTTGTATCTTGAAAAAATGCTTTTTACTATAGGCACTTTTGTGTCTGGAGCCATATCTTGGAAGTTCTTTGGCAGATTTCATTGAAACTTGGTATAAGTATATATATGGATAAGAGGATGATGCACGCCAAATGGCATTGTACACCATCTGTTAATAACGGAGTAATGGCCCTTGGTATCGTAGTATGTTCATCTGTCCGATTTGCATCCATCCTTAAACAAAATATATGTTGCGGGGGATATCAATTCTACGAATTTGCTTGTTTTTCCTGGATGGCTGTCTGACAATCTAACAGTTTGTACGAATGTATAGCTTTTATATATTATGACTTCAATAGTACTTGAACCTTAGATAATCAACAAATATTTTATTAAATTTAAACTTATCACAACGATGATTTATTTCATTAAACTTTTAATAATTCTCGAGACGTTTTCAGCTTCTTTTGTAATATATTAAGCATAACAACATCGAGAGCGTTGCAGAACACTGTAGAGATCAAAATAGACTAAGATAATAAACTTAATTAAAATAGTTGAATGGAGGATTTATAAATGTTTGTGATAGTAGGTTAGTACGGTTGAAATACATAACTGTTATTTTGCAGGTTTTATACCTCCCGGAATATCGGTTAAGTACTTACAAAAGTTGCAGAACGATTACGGTGTAGGTTGTCTGAAGAAAATGTACCCGACACAAAGCAAGGAATGGGCGGTTACAAGAGTTGTGTTTGTTGCAAGCGCCTTTCAATCACTGCCGACTGCATTAGTAGAAATCATCCGAAGTTTATTAGAATCTCATGACCAGGCAACAGGGTACTTCAAATGTGAGTAGTTTATAGAACCAAAACACAATTTACAATCTGGGTTTTTTAGACATGATAGTAAAGGAAACAATATCAAGGAAATAACAGAGGACAGTATAACATAGGTTCGCTTACAATGTTTAACGCACATCATATTATTTCCCTTTGTTTAACAGAAAAAAATACGTCAACTAGTTAACCCACTTATTTAATAAATACTAAATGAACTTGATAAGGTTATGTTTCAAAAAGTACCGTTTCAAAAACAAAATGTGCGCTTTACAAACTAATCTGATCACATCCGTATGATCTTTGTCGAACATAATGGAAATCAATTGCATTTTCAGTCAATATTGACCTGTTCGTAGTCATCACAAAGTGTGATTTGGTGGAAGGGTTCAGCACTTCTGAAACGACATCGGAATCGAACATGATTAAACAGCACGAGTTTGAGGGGATGGAGAATGAAATTGCCAAAGAGTTCAGCATAGGCGGTGCCATGGAACATAACAGCATCTGTTGGCAGAGCTACGTGGACGGCCGATGTTTGGACGATCCGTACATCGACAACATCGCTCTCAAGTTCGTAAGGCAAATGATGCTCCCGAGACGAAGAAAACATCAGGTGGAGACTGATAAAATGCCTGTGCTTACACCACAAAAGATTCTTTTTTTGAAACTGACGAAGGCGGTAAATGACATGAATGCGGATCAGAAACTTGTCTTATTTTACCTTATTGTGTTTGTTGTGTACGTGTCGCTGTTACGAATCGTTTGTGGTTAAACATTCGATAATGAATTGATACATGTATTGCTGTTTTAATAATTATGTTTTCATGGATGTTTAACATTCGCCAATGAAGTGCTACACGTATTGCTGTTGTATTAATGGTGTCTTCATTGAAGTTTGACAGTCAACACTCAATGGAAACATGTATTTCTGTTGTATTAATGATGTTTTCTTTGAGGTTAAACATTCGATAATTAATTGATACATATATTGCTGTTTTACTATTGATGTTTCCATTGAAGTTAAACATTCGAAAAGGATGGATACTCGTTTTGTCATTGTTTATTGATGTTTTAATTGAGTTTAAACATTCGACATGTATTGCTTTTGTATTAATGATGTTTTCATTGAGGTAAAAAATTATACAATTAATGGATACATTCATTGCTGTTGTACTACTGATGTTTTATTAAGGTTCAACAGTTGACAAATTATGGGGATTCGAAACAGGTGAATTTGGACATCGTCATTTATTCAATGTACAAGTATTACCATGACATTTATCAAAATAAGTTCAGTCTGCTAATTGATTTGATTTTGCATCACGAATTTAGCTACATGTTTCCTTGCATTAAATGTAAGTTTCGGTAACATTTCCATTATAATATGTGAGCCAAATTTGTTGATAGCATATTATGACATTTGCGCGTGTAACAATTATTTAATGAGATTTAATAATACTTGTTTTGAAATTGCACTTATGTTTTTTTTCAAGCAATATGGTTTAAACGCATAGCTTATTTTACAAACTTTAGGCTCTCAAATGAGCAAACGTTGTGAATGTATTTTGATATTAAATTATGTTTCAATGATACACTCGAAAAAGTATGTGTGTAATGCAAATGTATGTTTTAATGAGATCGTCTGTTTGGTTTTATGCAAAATTTACAAACAAGTTGAAAGGTAATCATTAAACAATAAGCGAATTCAACGTTCGAGTATGCATGCTGAGCTGTATAGGAATGACCTTGAAAATCGGTATGTCTGTCCGTCCTTCGGTCGGTGTATTCCAAAAGTTGCCGTTCTAAACAAAAAGACGCATTTCGTGATTTTCGAATACCTTTAGTTCACAAAGGTTAACCTGTTTGAGAGAGGGCGTATGCATGCAAGAAACACATGACTACATTTGAGTCACACTGTCACACTTTCAGGTCAAAATATTTACGTGGAAATTTGGGTTATTCATCACATACTTTTCACGTCTATTGAAGCACAATACTACTAAATATTTTACTTATGGTATCGATTGTTAGTTTCTGTGATTTTGAATTTTCAGTAATAGTAAGCAACGTTTACCAAGTTGTTCAACTGTATAATATTGAGAAAATGGACGACCCTTCGATTGGCATTTTCCCAAACACTTAGGCAAAACAATAAAATGTAGATCAACAATCCAATCGATAGGTCCATGCATATCATGTTGATAACCAATAACGTAAACATGATTCATTTAAAAACATCTCGGACCGATCTAGATAGGGTCAGTTGCTTTGATTTAAACCATCTGTGGTCGTATTCTTCGTTCTTGTTCGATCTGTAAATGAATATATAAATGCAGATAGCATAATCTGTTAAGGTCTTAAAACACGTCCCAAAGCTATTGTTACATACCGGCTGTCGGTCAAAAGCTATTCATAGCTTATGTTATTATGTTTTGTAAATCATACCGACAATAAATAAATATTGATTTGATTTGATTTGATTTGGATCGCGCGCAAACTTTTAAAGTTAAAAAAAAAACTTAATATAAAGATTATTGAAAGGAAAGGAGTTTGAGGATTTTCGGCAGAATTATGACTTTTTGTGTTTTTCAACTATATACTATAAACTCGTCTGAAGCTTGTGTGTTTAACTCTTTTTTAACTATTGTGTGGGTCATGCTCAAACGATTAGTTTTAAATAACCTAAATGTGTACATTATCGCTAAGAAAAGCGTACTGGATGCGACGATTTTGACAGATGGTGACCCTTTGTCTGTTTTTTTTTCCACTACTTAATATATAGTCCCAAAATTGATCCTTTCCTATTTATGTTTTTAATTGCCAGGTGGATCTTGCTAAAACATTCAAATAAAATTATCTTGGTGTGTAAATGATTTTTAAGGTGGAATGTTGGCTGCGACAAGTTTCTGCAGCATTATGGCCCTTTGTCTGTTTTAATGCACTATTTATTACATAGTACAGAAATTTTGTGTTTAACCACTGGTAAACTTCTGGTTGCATCTCGCTCAAAACTTTCACAGCTAAATGAACTTAATGTGTAGATGATCGTTAAGAAAGGCTGAATGAATTCTTAACATTTGATTTGTCTAGTTTTTTGGGCATCAGTTTGTGTGACACATTTCTAGTTATTAATGCATTCGTCGTCACCTGTTTTCGGTATCATGTCAAATTTGAAAATGCAATTCCAATCATTTTTGCTATGACATTCTAGTTAATTGATTCACACTGTCAATTTCTTCTCCATACAGGTTAATACTATTTTCTTCCCAATTAAGAAAGTTTATGACGCTAATTCCCCAATTTAACCCTAAGGTACTTTTTCAAAATATGGTTATAAAAAGGCCTGCGTTCTAATATTGTGACCAATCTTATTTTATTTATATTTTTAGAAAAAGCTCATTTAAGAGGGCCCAGCAATTATTTCACTGACACCATTGTTTAAGAATGTTTGTCAATAATTTCACATTAATCATGCTTTCTACTCATTCAAACATAATAATGTCTTATTTATTCAAATGTATATTACACTTTTCTTTAAACATACAGATCTAAGATCAATTCATATTATTAAGCTTTATTACAGTCCGTGGTGTCAATTATATAACGATCTATATACTTTACAACACGCATTTATTAATTTTGAAACGGTTGACAAGCATGATTTCTTTCTCACACGTAAGTATTAACTTATTATTTATTGCTTTTATCTGTGTGAACAACATGAAGCACAATCTTTATCCAACGATTGAAACTTAAAATCTGAGTGACAAAACAAGAAGCACACACTTTATCCGACGAGTGCAACAGTATTACTTCATTATTTATTGCTTTAATCTGAGTGACATAACATAAAACAAACACTTCATCCAATAATTGAAATGCTTCTGCACGTTTCGCAGCATTTGTTCCTCGTGTCAGCGTTGTACCTGGCACATTGGACAGACTGACACGTGTTGATCTTGTCCCCAAACTCGCACCCTGAAATGGTGCCACTATGTGAGCCGCGCTCTGATACAACGGGTATTAATGCTTGTGCGTTAAGTGTCGTCCCAGATTGGCCTGTGCCGTCCACGACACTTCGTTTTTATGGAATTTTTCGTTTTAATAGTAGTCTCTTCTTAATGAAAATGCAGTCTAAGCGAAAAGTGTCGTCCCTGATTAGCCTGTGCGGACTGCATAGGCTAATATGGGACGACACTATTCCCACTTTACGCACATGCATTAAGCCCCGTTTTCATAAATCGCGGCTCATATTCTTAAAGAAACTTCCTGAAATGTATTTCTTTAAAAAATCTATACTATTTGGAGTTATCTTAAGTCGTTCTCATGTTAAGAACACATTTGAATAAAACATTTGTTTTTGGATTCGAAATTTGGCAGAAATCTATAACGCTGTAGGTTTGGGTCTACATGGATTTCAATCTTATGTTTGAAAGTATATTAATAAAACGCGTATTTTCCAAATTGTCCAAATTATGCTGCATAACTATTTCAATTATTTATTATCAATACACGAAACAATATTTCGCTTTTATTTATAAGTCTAAAGTGTTGTTGAACCTATTTAACCACAATGACTGGTTTCCCCTTGTTAACATATGCCATTTGTTAAGATAATTGCAACCGTAAAGTATAGGGACCCACCAGGATGAGCATCGTTTCTGTACTTCCGGCAGCTCTCGCAGCACAGATCCTCATTGTGGCCCCAGTAACACGTCTGTTTCTGTGTTTGACTCCCAATGTTTGTTTGACACCAGTCACTTTTGTCTCCAAACTCGCAACCTTGAACAGTATACAATAAAACGCCAGTGCAGAGACCAAATCGCTTTCAAATGGAGGACAAGCATGTTCTCTATGCAGCGCTATCTTTTTGTCTGTCAAATTGTATACCTTATCTATTATTGTTACAGTCTCTCTTAAACAGAATGGAGCAACACAGTTATTTGAATGTGTCATTGATTCAGTTCCCTCGATGCACTTTGAACAAAAAAGTAAGAAAAAAATAAATAAATAATAGGTACATGTGTATATGATATGAATCATTGGTTTATTTATGTGATAAAAAGTACAACCATCGAGAAATGGTGTGCATGCAGTTGTTGGTTTCTTTTGGTTGTTAAATAAATGTGTCCTTTTTTGTTTTACTACAACTCAAGGTACAAATCATTTAGATCTGATTCTCAATGTAAAAAGCCATTCTGAACAGTTAGAAATAATTGTGGGAACAAAACTTATTTTCAAAACATGTTTATACTTGGACAATTGTTTTCGGTCAGTATCTTTCGTATGTCAAGTTATTAATCCCACGGAAAGTTTTCCTTTGTATAAATTATAAACGGATTCGATCCTCGCTGTGGAAACGTTCGTTAGCCCTACCACAGAGTCAGTGGTTCGACCCTGCAAATGAACTCGATAGCGTTTGACTAAGGCTTGGGGTTTCAATGTAATCGAGCTAAATACAAAAGTTTAAACTTAAATAAAAACTATACTCAGCATTATACCGGTTACAGATCGACGGATAGAGTTGCAGGTAGCACAGCAGACTCTCGACGTGAAACTGTCGTAGCATCTCCAGTGATTGGCGGGTTCTGCTATCTGTGCGCATGTCAGATCGTAACTGGCCACGCCCTGCTGGTCCCCATAGGGACAGGCGTCTGCAATGTGTTTACGAGATTCTGAGAACATCACGTTTTTGATTAATTTGTAGAGTTTCATATGCCAGTGTCTTAAGGCTCATGTTGGTTTTTAAAATTAACTTCTGGGTGTATTTTAAGAATTTCAGGAGGCTTCTGGCCACGCCAGTTTTATATAAAATTGGTAAGGTAAGAGTCACATGTGATGTATCGCTTCTTTAAAAAACAACAACAAACATTTTTAGTTTTATTTCATTTCTTTACCTTTTGAGACTGTTTTTCTGTTTATCATGTGTATACCAGTAAATGAGCCGCACTTTGAGAAAACAGGGCTAAATAATGTGCGGAAAGTTTCGTCCCAGATTAGCCTGTGCAGTCTTAAATGGATTTTCTATAAGAAGAGACCTGTGCGGACTCCATGGGCTAATCTGGGACGACACTTTACGCACATACATAAAGCCCCATTTTCTCAGAGCGCGGCTCAAATATTACTTAAATGTTGTTACCTGAAGCTGCTGGTGCTGCGTTGTCTGCGACGCATGCTCCATTTATACACCACTGAAATGCAAACAAAATATAGTATGACATGATCATGTATAAACAAAAATCGAACAAGTCAAAAGAAATATAAAACAAAATGTAATTCGAGCATGCAAACTTTTGTCCGACGGTGTTACACATTTGTATCAGCAAACTCCTGCAATTTCCTTACATAGTATATTTGCTAAGCAGGAATTCCGACAGGTTTATGAACCTCTGCCACGTGACGAAATACACAACTGTATGTTATTGGTTCTCCCAAACATGCCATGTCCCAACAGATCGAAACAGAGATATAACACTTATCAATTACAAACTAGAACAACAGGAAAAAATACATCACGAATAGTTTTAATTTAATTTAAGTATCAACGTAGATGAATCGGTCAATCCAAAGAACATGGGATAACACACGATTTGCCAATGCAAACACAAATAGCGAATCGGTCAATCCAAAACCACAAAGCGAATCGGTCCTTCCAAACACACAAAGCGAATCGGCCAATGCAAACACAAATAGCGAATCGGTAAATCCAAAGACACATAGCGAATCGGTCAATCCAAACACACAAAGCGAATCGGCCAACCCAAACACAAATAGCGAATCGGTCAATCCAAAAACACATAGGGAATCGGCCAATCCAAACACAAATAACAAAAACGCACCATTTGTTGCCGCTCAAAAATCAGACAGAATACAAATATATATTCACCAAACAATTCGCAAATTGAAAGAACAAATAAACATCGCATAATAATTTACCTTTCGATTACCACACGTCGTTCTGTCGTCTGCCACACTGGAGAGGCACCAGTTGTCTCTGTTTGGGTCATGACACTGTACGTCACTACAGATGACGTCAGAGTACGGCTTGCCATTGTACGCCACAGCACCCTTAAACGTATGTCACATATCAAATGTGCAACTAAATCCACATTTTATGATGGTCACCAAGGCCACTACTGTATCGCGAAAGGAGTTCCTTAAACATTTTAGTGCAAAGCATCAATATATGTATCTACCCTATTTCTTAAAAATAATTAGTGAACTGCCATCATAGAAAGTATCGTAGATGACCTACGCGACAGAGAAACGAGCCTGCGCCATTTCTTCTCACGCACAGAGCGTCAATATCAGCGGACGAATGTGTTGCAGGTGGTGTAGCAGGAGCTGTCACATGCGATGTGCCATGAGCTTGCGTCACATGGGATGTCACGTGAGTTTGCGTCACATGAGGTTGTGCGCATGCATCACAACAACGGTACTTGACGTCACCATGGTTACATTCTGTCGGAAATGAAGCTTGGATCTGCTGACACGTGTGTCCATTGTAGATTAAACCTGGTTGGTCACCGGCAACGCAATTGTCTGGTTATATAAATGTGTTGAAGATGATAATTATCATGATGGCAATCAAGAGGAAAAGGATGAACATAAAATGGATGATGATTATTATGCTCCGGTCAAATAAGGCAATACAGTGAAAAGGGTTCTGGTAAAATAAATGTGTTGAATCAGGAAGCAGCTCTGTATAAGCTCAATAATGTGATCGACAATATCACCGATATGAAAAGTTGAGTCAAAATCGTAAAAATATGACTAAACTAGCTAGTGCATACTTTTACCGATTTAAAATATTCAGAAAGACCATGGAAAAAAAGTTCACTTGACATTTACACCATAGGGGTAAGTTTTTGACAATTCACGTCTGCTGATATAATTAAACAAAACGGTATACGTATTAACTGGTATAAGAGCTTTAGAGAAATGGAAACGAACTTCTTTGCGGTTAAAAGTACTCCGTTTATTGTATTCTAAAAAGCATCAATATGTTGTTTTTTTAATATCGAAAAACCTCCTGAAGAAAATATAGTTATTTATATATATTAAGAGGGACTTTAAACCATTAATCACCAACTTGTTTAAACTGTTATACAAACCGGATGTACTTGTCACCTGAGAGCTGGTGACACACACGTTTGACATGCACCACTACAACAAAAAGGGTTCACAGCGTTCATTCTGCTTTAAATGGGTCACGGACGACACTTTCCGCCTAGACTGGATGTTTGCTTAGAAGAGACTTTCTTTAAACAAAAACATAAAAGCGAAAAGTATCATCCCTGATTAGCCTGTGTGGACTGCACCGAGTAATCTTGGACGACACTTAACGCAAATGCCTTTTCACAGAGTGCGTTTCAACTAAAATAGTGATATTCAAAACACAATAAGTCAAAACGCGATATGATGACGGAACGGTAAAAAAAATAAACATAAACAGACCAAGAATGAGTCAACTTTTTACATATGTGAAACCGCAAGTGTGCTATTAAAGTAATCTATTAACATGGTTTTGTATTGTAGACAAACACGACAAAACAAGAAAAACATACATATTAATTAAACGTTTGTCTTCGACTTGGAACTGTAAAATGCAAAGCGTTTGGATAAAACCAAACACTGGTTTATTGTTCCCTAACCTATGTACCATACTTAGTTACCCCAACAATTTAACAATTCTCGCACTTCAGGTAAACGACTTTTAAAATAAAACACTGTGCATTGCAATCACAGATTCGAGTTAGAGATAGCCGGTTTTCGTGGATTGCTTTCTATATCGCTGCTGTAATTAAATATAAAACTAACGTGATGATGATCAATCAAGTATTATGATATTTTTTATCCTTTATTAGACATTTTGATTTTCATTTTTGTTAAAAAACTGTTTATACATGAATATCTATGACTTATGTAGAAAATTTCATTAACTTACATTACACATTAACTTACATTACACAGTTCGCAAACTCGAGAACTATGTTTGTGAATGAAGTGTTTACGGACAGTGGTTTGGAAAGTTATCGCTTCGATGAATAACATTTTTGGAGCCGTCAGTCAGACTTTTGGAATGAAATCAAGTAGTGTCCGGATTTATATTGTTACATTATTAAACTGTCTGTCTTTGATCATAATGCATTTCAGCATGAAAAATAGAAACAAAGTTTTAATACCAAAATCATTCACATCTTTCTTGTATGTAGGATTTAGACATCTGCAAATAAGGAGTTAGTTTTTATATTGGCATACATTTGTGGTACCTACACAACATATTCACATTCAGTTTATGCTATTCAATGGTCACAATTACGTTTAAATGTAATCTGAATTTTGGCAAATATCATTGACAAAATAATGGCGACAACTTTTTTCAAGTGGCGATTTAAATATTCATTACCTTGCCACTGCCACATGGGGTGCCGTCCCCACCATCTAGGTAGAAACAGGCGCGTTTGACAGGGTCATAGCAGAACATCTTCAGACAGACGACGGTGTAGTTACCGCGATATTGCTCCTGAACGTACAACAGAAATACGTATATCATCAGTTGTCATATTTTGGTTTATTCTGTATTTAAATCTATATAATCATAAAAATTTGTATGATATAGTTAACACATATTTTTGTCAAACAATTAACATTATTAAACATAAAATGTCATAAAATATTATAATATGTACTTGTTTGAATGTGATTGGAACGAAAACGTTCTTCTCCCTTATATCCATGGTATAGTATAGTGTGTATTACACGTTGAAATGTTGACGCATTCAAGCATTAAGATAAAGTCGCAAAAATCCCCTCTACATTTATTCGTTAAAAAATGTTCACATTTAAACCCAGTTTGACTTCAGTTCTCAAAGGTGCAGTTGGTATTTTTAATTTTTGATTTACGAACCCTACAAAAGTACGACTGCTGCCCGTATTTAATTTGGCACTGTTTGTCGAGTTTGTACACCTGACCGTACCACTCATGTGTCAATGTCGTCACCAGCTGAGGCACGTGACCGTTGTTGGTGGACGTCAAGCAGTTAGTGTGGTTCCTGTACATAACAGCAAAACAGCACTTCAGAACTTAGAACTTAGTCGCCGTAGCGTTGTGGCTATTATGTCCGCCTAGCGACCGGGAGTTCACGGGTTCGATCTCCACTGTCGCTCGGAGCGTTCTGTAGATCTCCATCAAAGACACTAAGTACTGGTTCTATCCAGGAAACGGACTGGAGAGCGTTTCCAAAAAAATAACGATACAGGTCTTGCGTATAATTGACGTATTGAGATACAAACCAAAGCAATATGCCTCGTTGCTATGAAGCTAAAACATGTCTTGTGATATTGAATTTACCTTAATACTAGTAAATACTACAAGGTTGAAGTCTGCTAAATTATTATTCTCAATATAATAACATGATATGAAGTCGAAGAAAACTAACTCATATTGTAATGTTATGAATGAACATTTACGTGGCAATGGTTTCAGTTAAATCAAGGATTGCAGTAGCAAATCTCTCTTTATGCTTCAACGCGACACGTTTACTCAAACGTTATTCATTTTCTGAATGTACAGATATGTTTAAATGCCCGAAACAAAGTTTTATGTTGAACATCAGTGTCTCAAATAACACAAATATTGAAGCAAATTCACGTGTTAAAATCGTGAATGTAAAACATGTTATAATGTTAAATGTGTAGTTTTATATTGAGCCCCATCATGTACAATCATGACCCAACGCAGCAAACTCTCGTGTAGAGAAACCGAATGTAAAAGCATGTCATAATGCTTGGTGTGGGGTTTCATTTTTGAGCCATATCATGTACAACCATGACCCAACGCTTGCAGCAAACTCACGTGTTGGGATAGAGAATATAAAAGCATGTCATAATTCTGAATGTGTGGTTTTATATTGAAACCCATCATGTACAAATATGACCCAAATCTTGCAGCAAACTCACGTGTTTAGGACCTGAAGATACTTCCGGATGTAATCTACGGAACACGTGGAAAATTTCCACTTGTTCTTGTTGGCCAGAAGGAAGCCCGCCTCCATGGCAAAGCCGTCTTGACTGGAGCATGGGTTGCCGCTGCCATCGTGTTCGCAGCCAAGGCTGTATTCAAGCACGATAGTTTACTTGCAAGCAGTCAAAATATCTACCACACCGGCGCCCGTATTCACCAACCCATTTTAGACTTAAGTATAAAGAATAGACTTAGACCAGAGATTTCTTACTTCAGAGTTTTAATAGATGTAGGCTATCCATTGTGCTTATGTCATAAGTACACTGCTTTATATAAAGATTGATGCAATTTATTAATTCAACAAAAAAGGATATTTAGAACATCACAATTCGGAAAGTATTCATAATTGTTAGAATGGAGTCCAACAATTGGTTTGGTTGGTGAATACGGGCCCTTATGTATAAAAACCAAGGAGTTAAGCAACGATTAAAGGTTTTATATGGTCAAAATATCAACTGCCTACTTATTATAAGGACTTAATGCTCATGTGCATCATAGAGCATGATTGTAACATTCTTAACCGCGTTACCAATTTTTCAACGACAAAACTCAAATATGAACTTTAAAAACATTATTAATCGCGATATATTAATTTTCGTTGATTTCGTGGGTTGACCGATTTACGAAATTTGACACAAACACATCGTAAAAAGACCCACGCAAATTCCTCTTTTGTATTCATAATCAGAAATACACGATATACAAGTCCACGAAAAAGCCATTACAAAAACCCCACGAAATTACATGCCGACGAATAAGTTTGTATTTTACAATTCATTTTCATAAACAGTACCTATGACCGATCTCGTGTGCAATCAACTGGGCGGCGTAGAAGTCCTCCTCGTCCGAGACGATTGAGACACTCTTTGCCTGACACTCCGCCTCTAAGTAGGCATACCCTGCAGTGGAAATTGTTGTTGGTGATTAACTACACAATTCAAAAATAATTGGGCGTATGTTAGGGATAACGTGTCTCGTTTAAGCATATGGATTCCTTAGGAAAACCCCATAATATCCAATCAAACGTTCGATATTGCGACTAGGCAATTGTGTATTGTTTGGTAAATTGTATTTGTAAATTAGTCAAATAGTCAAATTGAAATGAGAATATGTCTCAACGTCGCGCGTGAAACATTTTATTGATATTTTTTGGTAAAATAAAAAATGTTAGAAAAATGTTTGCCTATGTTTCCCATTGTGTGTGTGTATTTCAGTAGTAAGCATAAAACAATAGCTTGCTACAAAGGCATACTTTGTATGTTTTGTTTACTTCAAGAAAATACTTCAATCGGTATATGAATATCTTTACTGTCATAACTCACCCGAAAATGGTGCACTCCCATGTTGAGATAGTCCATACCTGCAAAAAAGTAAATGAAATCAATCGTTAAGGGTGATGCTTGTTTCTTGAGTTTATATCCGACTATTAAGAAGTAAAAATTGCTTTAAGAAGTAGACGTATTGTATTGCATTTTGATCTAAACTTTTATAATATACCATTAGTATGTATTTTCACATCAATGTATTGTGAATTATTGTTAGCAAAATGTGAGATTTGTTTGACCTTACATAAAAACACAACATTACGTTGTAAAAGATCGTAAATAAAAAGTTATCAGCACGAGTAGTCTTATTGGATAATATCATTACTCCATAACATCATCCGTTATTAAAATGGCGTCGTTGTATGGTACAGGTTTATTAAATACTTAGTGTTCCGTATGTTATAAGAATGTGTCATTACATATTAAGTCAACAGCATTACGCAGTCTATTTTGATATTTTCATAACATACCTAGAAAACAGCGGGAAAGTATCATAACCTACTCAGTATACAACATGGCGTGGTCGTGAGGAACTGTCTTCTGGAGCTGCTCGGAGTACGGCTGAAACAAGGGCAGCACCTTGGTGGGGTCAACCACGTGATCGTTGCCCTGGGCAACCTTCAACGTATCTGTCCAAGGGGAATCTTGAGGCGTCTGGGAAAAGCGATCGGAGTACAGGAACACCAACTATCAATGCTTCTTGCAAAAACAAAATCCACAATAGAAGAAAGCAAAACAATGAAGACCACAAAACAGTCAAGGCTTCTGACAAAATCACGATAACAATAGAAGCAAAAACAAGGGTATGTACGGAGGGGAAAACAGACAAAAATAAACAAAATTGAATCGAATCGTCTGTTAAAAAGAAAAGAAAACTAAATAAAACTACTTCGTCATTGGAAATATATTCTCAAATGTGACGATATTGTTTTATTTTTATAAATTCGACTTACTTTTTTTACCGAAATTTCCACCAGTTTGAGACTGATGTAAATGGTGTAAGGCTCCAAACTTTTGTAGACCAAATTGCTCTGAAAATCAACATTGAATGTTGTTTGAACTGAAATTCAAAAGTACAGTACATGACTTTTATATTATATAAAGTATAATGATAAAAAAGGAAATACTTTTTGTTATTGTGGTTACACTTAACTAATTTGGGTGCCGATGCATGACTAAAACCATGAGGGCGACATCACGAATGGTTCATTAGTAAGCGTCGTAAAGACAAAACGTTGGTTATAACCGCAATAACCAACAATTGAGTCATGCAATTTGCCGACTTGTTCTGGTAATGCATTATTTGGTTGACGAGGAATAAATTGTCTGAAATCAAGCTCAATATTTGCATAAGTTTGCAAACGAGGGAAATCAGCTTGATGACATATGAAAAAGGCAATCAAAAAGCCTTAACTCCTGTTTCTATAACATATTCCAACTCATAATTGTACATATAAAACAATATACTCATCCATTTAACATTTATGTTTTGTCAGGAATGGACAATTATCTAAGAACAAAACACGCATGTGTATGCATTTTTCTTCGAAACAAGTCCTCTTTTTATTGTCACGTCATTTATCGTCTTACTTGTGCGTCATTCAGATCTACTTGTACATTGTCAGAGCAAAAACGGCCAATAGTTCATCAATATTATAATGCATTTAAGTTTAAGGACACTTGTATGTTTACAGAAGCAAGGGGGCAATAACTCTCGGTTATTTATTTCCTAAATAACCCAGTTTCATTTTCTAATCAAGATAAATAGAATGGCCAATTGCAAGCGCGTCAAGTTAGATCAACAAACATTTCGCGATAAGGACAGGTCAAATTATCGATGACATACGGAGCACAGATATAACATAAGAGGCCCACAAAAAAGCACCTAATGATCATGTATTATTGAGAGAAATATGAAAAATGAAATAATGACTCTCGTGTTCGATTGGTTTGTATCGCATTACTCTGTATTATGCCGTCACGAAATTAAAAAACAATCTTAGTTACCACATTTATGGAATATTTATTTCAGTATTTACCTCTTATTGAATACAAACGAACAATTAAACATTTTGAAATAAAATACATGTTTAAATAGACCCAAACAGAATAGTTTAACGATGTACGTTACATCGTATACTTCTTGTGGTGTAAATTATTGCATATGTACCAATTTAACTTTGTAGACATTCATGATACCGTAAGATCATAGAAGTCGTCTTTCTCAGCCGTTTAAAATACGGATAAAATAGTACCTTAATGTGGGATTGTTTGTATTTCATAGCAAAGCTACGCTTTTCAATGAAGAATATTCAAAGGGATATACTTATCAATGTCCATTGAAGGTAAATTTATATAAGCACAGTTCAATACACCGTTATTTGAAAAATCCAATTGACAGCTCTATTTTAACCATTTAAACATGTTAAGAAGATCTGTATTTAACTATCACTTTACAGGGTACGCGTTATGCTGCAAAACCATGTTACCGAATGAACTAATGTGGAGATATACTCTTTCACTGCTTGCGTTGCTTGGCTGACACGGGTGGCCTGTGACGAATGGGCGTCGGTCAGTTGATACCATCTTCAAAATAACGATACACACAATGAGCGCGAACATCGTTTAACGATGTCAAACACATCAAAAACAACAGCCACATCAACAATATTTAAAGAAGTTCTTGAACAGTTCAAGCTTTTTGGAAAGATTGCTATTAACTAAGCATAGTTTTGATATGCCAAAATTATAAATAAATCTATGCTACACGGAGCTGCATGGTCACATATAATATAAAATTTGCTACCATTGTGAGTCCCTGAAACTCAACTTGTCATTACATGTAACATGTCTTGCTTAGATATGTTAATGTTCTTATTATTAAAAAGAAAGAGAGCGTTTTCATAAATTGAAAATTGAATATTTGTGAAAGATCATTACATCCCATATCGAAACTTTTATGATTTTACTGATTTTAGTTGGTCGCATTTGTAAGGGTCCAAAGGTGTCATCATATAACACCATCCTCGCGTTCCTTCCTTCTTACTTGTTAAATGCACTGTAATCGACAACAACAAGCAGTTCCAGTTCCAATGTACCAGTTGCTCTGTTCACTTTCCACCCTGTCACTGCGTTGCCTAAAAAAAGTAAGCAATTCATACATATTCATAATAACATGATGCCCACGAGATGCCATTAGAGAAAATTGTTCTAAAGATTGCCTACCACTGCAACAGTTGCGGCTATATTTTATATGCAGAAACAGCACAAACATGCCCTTAATTAAAATTTTATATTTGAATGCATATTTACTTGAACAGACAATGAAGATACTCAAAAATTACAGGCTTAAATGCATCTAACATAAAACATAATGCTATCCAGAAGAAAGAAGGAAAATAGGAAACAAGCATTAATATTTTGTTTTGAAATACTATTATAAATAGGTTTAGAAATGTGTTTACTTGTTGTGTTACAGTACCGGACACCATATATGCCAAATTATTTACATGCTAAAAGTATTGCTTACGGTTTTACTTAAATAAATAGTAACCATATTCTTTTTCAGTTGTATCAATGTTTTCCAGTTTTAATTTCTACAGAATGTGTGCTTATTATAAAGCTTTTATGAGCATTTTACCGCAACCATTAACAACATATTTTATCTATTTTCAAATTGATAACCTTTTTGTAGTTAACATAATAATTTAATTTACCATGCGAATATACAACATGATATACCTTGCTTTGGTTATGCATGTAAACTTGTAAAGATTATTTATTATCAGGTTATCAGTAGCATATTAATTCAAACTTAAATCATTCGTGCCATACAATGTGAACGCGGTCTGCTAAACCGATCCGTTAGCATTATCTACCGTGCGTCATACAAGATGACTTGGGCAACCGTCATCTTTTGGACCAGCAAATATTCAAGATGTAATGAATTATCGCGATTTCCACAATATATCAGTTAATGAATAAATGTCAACCCTGTCTAACAATAAAATAAAAACAGGTTTACCACATATGATGTTGAATAATAACTTTATACAGGTAGCATGTGTTGCACCTTGATTATGTAAGATTTTGATGTGAACATATGTTTTGTCTTTCTTTAAAACACGCTCTGGAGGCACTTTTTCGAATCAAGTTTTCATCACGCGAGGAAACACATAATTCCTACTCAATACTAAAACTGAGTTGCTGGAAAAATAAAAAGTTAATATTTATATGGCACGTTGCACGTCATTAAAGTCACAGACATTGTTAATTGTAATTTGAAACTTACCTAACAGCACAAGAACCACTATCAATCCTGAGCTTGGCATTTTAAAAACTGGTTGGTAATCATTCACTGTAAAACTTTGTTCATTTAGCCTGATACTTGATAAGGCGTGTTCTATATTAGAACTGGGTCATAAACTGACACATGAACCTTTTAATTATTGAAATGAACGTACTCCGTTTGACTTGGTATTACCATACAATAATTGCCGATATGAAAAACAAAGTTATGGCAACCTTTCAATCCGGATTGGGCAGAACGAATTGCACTTAATATTCAGTCAGTAATTTTAGTGCGTCGATTTTTCTTACTGGTTGACTGCGTGTGTCGATTATTGTTTCTTTGTTTCAACTGCACATAAAAACTAGGTAGAGGACCCGTTTAACACTGCATTACATGTAACTACCCTCAATATTTGATGCATTACCATCTATCATTCAGTCAGGACGACAATGTATTGAATCTTGTTTGATACATACTACCAATGGTACGGTTAGAACACAACACTATATGAGTAGAATTCGATTGTTTCTAGTGTGTTTTTCAATATTCACTCAAGATGGTGATGGCAAAAACATATAACTATTGTTTTACATCGTTTGACAAATATGTGCGATTTTATATAAACGTATAACATTTTTTTAAAGTCAACCTATGTATCCAGAACATGGTAAAAAGTATATTTGGTAATTGTTGTCTTAACAATGTGTGGCTGATTCAAGGGGTATGGGGATATAGACATATTTTTTTATTTTTGTTTAGAGTAAGAGTTACAGATATGTTTATACAAAATTGGAAAATCGAATTGAGTGAATCAACTAGAGCAAAAACATACCTATTTATATCCGATTTTAAATTTCAATCCCATTTAAGTGATGTTAACATTCCAAAATACAGAATGGCCCTGTCTAGACTACGAGTCTCTGCACATAGGCTTAACGTTGAAATGGGTAGATGGCAAAAACCAATAGCTTTTCCTTGTGAAGAAAGCAAATGTCCTTTATGCAATTGACTTCTCTAAAGTACCCAATATTGTTTTTATTTTGTTTTGACAATGTACCGATTTATTTTTAATGTTTGTAATTGGAATGACCTGTGACTTTGTTTTGTGTATATTGAATTGACATATTTCATGTATACTCATGGACTTATGGTCTACTGTATTATCCAATAAACTAATATCCAGAACAATAGGCCGATCGACAATAAGATATGGACAAATGGTAAGTCCTTAAAAAAGGAAATGAGAAAGTCTTTGTGATTAATGACCCAAACGGGAGGTATACAGTAATCATCCGTCCTACCGTCCGTCAGTCTGTCCCTCTTCTTTGGCAGAGAATAAATCAATAAATTGATTTGAAACTGGAATAACTAGTAAGCCAAGAAGGACGTGGTCAGTTGTGACCTGATAAGGAGACCCCGCCCATAACAAGACATGTTACCACAGTTACACATCGAATGTTAGCTGCGTTGCATATAACTCTATAAGATGGTCAGTGTCTGGCAGATTTGCTATGTTTAAATGATGTGAGGTCATGCCATATACCTCTCTCGATGGTATAACATGAAAGAGGGGATTATCACTCTACGATGCTTACATATTCGTGTACATTTTGGGTTTTGTTCTTATTCCTTCTATTTTCTTTCAATATAATTGCAATTATTTGTGAGTGTTCACGGACCATTTACTTGAAAGTGAACAGCTCGATATCAGGATATCTTAACATTAAACTAGTGTAGATAACTCGGAATAGCGTATGTAGGTTAGTAAATACATCTCACAATATGCCCCTTTAAGATGTTCGTGGCACCATTGCAGGATGTGCGTTTTGAGACATGTCAACACATATCCGCCACTAACAATGCAAACATGAGGAAGAAATGATGTCATTTTTATGAATTGGGTACCCCATATCTTGTCATTGAAACGTTAAGCAATAAACAATCACGATATACATATAATAAAGAAATCAAGCGTGTTGAAACGTTTCAAACAACAGACACCGTAACTGTTCCAATATACAAATAATTGACATTATTATAATTACACTATTGATTAAGCTTGATGGTACGTTTTTGAAGCATGTTATGAATGTATGTGAATTATTAAGACAAAATAACCAACGTTAATGACAATTGCTTATGCGTAAATGAACAGTTCTATTTTTTATCAACAATTGCCATTGCTTATAATACAGCATCATACAATGTGCCACTTATTTATAACTTTGAAGCAGTCAGCTATTGATAATCATAAAATGCTTGGCTAGAGGCCAGTGTATAATTTTCTCTATGAAACACATATCATCAATTTCAGGCGAATGCATGTTTTATCCGACGATAGATTGGCCATAAAAAAGGAAGTATTACACGTATGACAAGCAAACAACATGGTATAACAATTACAGCCCATCCTATTAAAAGAACTCACAATTCTATGATAAGCTCATATCATATAAATGTATCCCAATTAATGCCTTCAATACAGGTTGATGTTCAATAAAATGTAATAAATAAATACACTTTTAATACGCACCAATATAACACATTTTCATATAACTTATAACTTAAAATACAAGTGAGAAAGACTGACCAAGTTGTTCAAGTAACAAGGACACTTAATGATACGCCTGTATAAATGTCACGTCCACTGTTTGAATAAAGATTCGTCCCGCTCGCTGTCAAAATGTGGACAGAAATCGATCTGAAGAATTTCCGAGAACCCTTCGCATTTCGACGGGGCCTCATAGTTCTTTTTGTACATTTCGTAATCCTCGTCCGGTATACGTCGCACAATGCCGCTGGTCATTGTTTGTCGCACATAATTGAGGTGGTGGGCAAGATCGATGGGCGTGTTCATCACGAAACAGCGACATGGGACTCCTGTGTGATCAAGAAATATACGTTTTAAGACTGTCAAATAAATTGACAGCGGATAAAAAATTATAATTAATTCCGATCTGTATAATTGTTTTCTTCAAATATAAGCAAAAGCATGGCTTCTCCAGATGAATTGATTTTTGACTCGGACTTTCGATTGCAAGAAACACAAATCATGAGCATGTACCTCACACTGCTAATGTGATGATACGACAAATCTTCTAATATTGTCGGGTAGAGAAAACGTGTGTATGTGTATAACAAATAAATATCAACTGGTATTTAAATTTAACGGTTTTAAGATTTATAAAGTGTTACCAAGCTCTTGAACTGAATTGCGTTTTTGGGTTTTATTTTATGTTTCATTTAATCTGATACTGTATAAATGGTAAATATTTGTTCGAAACTTACCCAATGCTTTGGCTAGGTCCACACATTCTTTTCTCGTGAACACACTAGGATTGGTGTGGTCGGCCACGACGCTTTTACCCTTCAACAGTGTTTCCTTGAAGACATGGAATAACCCATAACATTACATTGGGACCGCGGAATGTATCATATACTTGGTAATTATAAGCATATGACAGACAATCATGATAAACAAACATTTCTGATGCAGCCAACTGATTAATTTGTTCAACCAATAAATTTCGCACGATGTTTATTTTCTGTTGAAAGAACAAAAATAAGTTATTTAAAAGTACTTATATAACATAAATTAATGGGTTAAGAATTTAGTTTATGTTAAAATATATAAGTGTTCACTATGAGAAAAAAATAATCAAAGTACTTGAATACGTTTTAAAACGTGGAAAAAAAAATGCTTATTTAATGTCTTAATACAATGGATGGTTCTCGGTGCGATACTGTTTATATCATCACAGGTAAAGGTGACAATTTCATCCGCGCAAGTGATGGTATAACGTAATATCCCAGCAAAAATATCCACTTAATATCTACTAATATTTAATGCTATTATATCACGATATTCAACAACTGTTCGACAAAATAAATAACAAACCTTTGCATATTGTTGCATGGTTCCCAGTGTGTCCCTGTAAACGGCGACGTATCCGTGCGCCTCCAGGTAACGTTTCCGGAACTTACTCTTTCCGCTAGCAGGCGCCCCCACCATCAGGGCCACTTCAGGTGACTGCAAATTAAAATTTAAACAACTTCTGTTACATTCTCGCTTTAAAAAAGGGAATCTTTCCGGTAAGACGTATTCTTTGTTTACTAATGATCAGGGCGCACATACTGTATATTCCGTATCAACATTAAGGTTGTCAAGCTTTTCTTACAAATATGAAACATAACCGACATTTCAATGTCGATTGTATCAATGTTTCGTATAAAAAGTATGATGTAGTTTTGAGTTTCATACTTCGTGATGTCATGGTTCTAGTATCAGGATACTTTTATCATATATATTATTTTGTTGAGCCTATTTCATTTTTGGGTTTGTTTTCTGAGCTCCAATTATTTAAACATACTTGAATAAAGAGACCCTGGTTCGCAAACCAATTCTAAAATGATTCTATGAAACTGTTGCACTATAAGCCTAACAACGGATTCGTTGTATACCTTGCTATTATAGATACCTTGCTGTGGTACACAACCCTGTGGCAAGAGGGTGCGTTTCTTAGGAAGCTAGTGGGTTCGGGAGAGCCCCAGGTGAACTTGGCGGGCCTCTCGCTCAGGAAGAACTCTTCCGGTGTCTTGAATTCTGTAGGAAGAAAGTCTGGTCATCAAATCTTGGCGTTCTGGCTAAGTTTAGTTATTACAAATAAAGCCATGTAGATTACATTGGCAACACTTGCTTCTTGCTAAACATTTAAGAATGACAAAACGTTAGAACGGTTATATATATTTTTTCATTATCATTATTTATAATACCCATTCATGGGGCTATTATTATACGCTGACCATTTCTTCTGCTAATAAGGGGTGGACATGGGGTTCAAGTGACAAAGCCACATATACTTAAGTTGTATTTTAATACAAAATCCATAAAGTTGTTCATCTCAAACCGAACTCCGTTCAAACTAAATATATTACAACTAAATAGAAACTGCACAAAGAAATTGCCCTAAGCTTATTTCAATGAAATATACGTACTGACGCTGAGGTTGGCTGCGAACTTGCGGTCGCTGCAAGAGAAGTCCTCAGGTTTTCTGGGCGCCCATTCCTTTGCACGTCCCGCCGCGTCGCCAACGTACAAGCACTGGGAGCGATCCACCTGGGAAAGGGAAGTGGTTTAATTTATCATAGCAAGTCAGTTAAGTAGAGTCTAAAACTGCGTTACTATTAATATGTGTTTATACGAATAGATTTATGTTGCCTTTTTTTAAAAGATAAGCCGTTAACATTTGGATAACGTTTAAAATTTAAAATGAAACATTTCAAACTGGATGTGTATTTATTTTGCATTATACGTCTAAAGCATCTGCGTTGTTTGATAAATCTAAATGAAGCTCTTCTGAAAATCATTGAGTATTGAGTATTTATATAGACCTGTACCCAATGAGTTATTTCTCATTTATCAGAGTTGTGTGTTAACACATACGTATGCTACCTACGTAATGACGTGTGACCTAGACCTCACCTTGAACCCCTGGTTAAAGCTGCTCTCCCACTGGTCCCACATCATCGTGCTCGGCTTTCGATAATGGTTCTCACCCGTGCACACAAAACACTTCAAAGATACAAAACGATTATAAGAAACATACTTTTGAATCATCTGTTCATATAAATTATTTCGACTTGCAAAGATTATTTCTTTGAAAAGGTCGCAACTTTTGATGAATGAATCAAGTTGAATTGATGTACAATAATAATTAAAACAATTGACGAAATTAACCTTATAACGCTATATTGGTTTATGCAAAATAATATTATTCACATAATATCATTTCGAAAAGAAAACACGATTACAAAGACCCGTCAACAGAACCTCGCAAATTTAATAGAAAAAAAATACATATTTATAAATTATACAATAATCTCACCATAACAGGAATACCGAGTTCTTTAATAATCGCTTCAATCTTTTGCATCAGTTCCTCCGGTTTAACCGAGAGTGTCTCAATGCCCGCTTGATTGGTGAAGAATAGCACGCGGTTGCCGTTCTCGTGAAGGTGTCGCAGTTTCTCGGGAACACACGGGTCCCACCACACCCAGTCGTTCCCTGTAAGAAACGATGACATATGAATGAGACCAAATGAACACACTTTCGCGTTTGTGGATATATCCGATTACACGCGATTTCGGGATGGTAGGTAGAGGAAGGGAATTAAGATTTGATTTGATCGGTCGCATCTTTTGAAACTTATTTATAATTTTGACATCGCCCGAATGCAAGTAGCCCAATCTCGAACAACTTGCCTGACAACGATGTATATATATTTTATTCATGTTTTCTTATGCAGTGATTGCAACACATAGGGGCACACTGACCGCCCATATTTCGCGCGATGCAAATTTAAATCTTTAATATACGAGGGTTGTTCAAAATAAATATGACTGGTGCTATATCGTTAACATCTCGTAAATGTTGCGAAATATCCTATGGGAGTCGTTATTGATCGTAGAAATGCAACTTTCAAGGGTGATAAACGTCGACAGTTATTGCAGAACTGGCGGCCAATAACGTTATTAAATACTGTTTATAAAATCGGCTCGGGATCCATTGTAAACAGGTAGAAACTATACACAGATAAATAAATAAGTAATGAACCAACTGGATTTATCAAGAGTAGGTTTATAGGAGAGAACACCAGACTCATTTACGATATACTTAATTACACAGATGAAAACAATATTCCGGGTCTGCTGTTGCTAATTGATTTTGAAAAGGCCTTCGACTTTGTGTCATAGGCATTTGTTAACCGGACTCTATCATTGTTTTATTTTGGTCCTGACATTATAAAATGGTTTAATGTATTGTATAAAGACGGAATTTCGGCGGTCACGCAATGTGGGTTTTCATCAGATTTTTTACCTATACAACGTGGGAGGGTGACAGGGAGATCCGCTCGGTTGCTACATTTTCATACTTTGCGCTGAAATATTGTCTATTAAACTAAGGTCTTATCCTTTAATTAAGGGAATCAAAATAAATGACATAGAATACAAACTGTCACAATTTGCGGATGACACTTCTATACTTCGGATGGCTCTGCAGAATTTCTAAATGAAACTTTAGATGAACTTTAACGCTTTTCACACTACTCAGGGTAAAAAGTTAATTTCGACAAAACGAAGGTCGTCTGGATAGGTAAAACAAGTTTAACTCCGAAAGCATTAAAATTAGATGGAAATAAAAATGGAACCAACACACATTTGACATGCTTGACTTAAAAGTTCACGTTGACCTTAAAAGAATAATAGAACTAAATTACGTTGACAAAATAGTTAAAATAAAAGACCTGTTAAAAAATTGGTCTAGAAGGATTTTAACACCGATTGGAAGAATGCAAGCTATCAAAACTTTAGCATTACCGGTGTTAAATCATCTCTTTGTTTCATTGCCAAATCCACCACATAATTTGTTAGCAGAAATCAATGAAGTATTTTTTAATTTTGTGTGGAATGGTCAACAAAAAATTAGCAAAACTATCGTAATAAAAGAATATACAGAAGGTGGTTTAAAGATGATTGGTCTGTTTGCGTTTGTAACATCTTTGAAGTTCTCATCGATCCGTAGACTTGTTAGTGTAAATGGAAATTGGAAACATATTGTTAATACCATGATTGATTTTCAAAAATTATACAACTGCGGCAGTCACTATCCTGAAAAAACTTTAATTAACAATATACAAAACGATTTTTGGAAAGATACGTTAAAATCATTTGTTGAACTTTGTTAAAAAGAACCATTTGAAAATGGTTGTTTGTCAAAATCTACTATTCTATAACCCAGATATAAAAATAGGAAGCAAAAGTGTGTTTTTTTAAATCATGGTTTGAAAAAGGCGTTCATTTTGTTGGGGACGTAATGCACAGCACTCAACTTTTAACCTTTACAGTTATGATGAGTTTTGCAAAGTATATAACGTCCATTCAAACTACTTTTTTTTTCTAGGGATAATTAACGCAGTGAAAATATATGTAAAGCTCAGAAGCTCTTATGACACAAGCTATATGAAGCCGTTTATCCCCAATAGCATAAGGCCCATTTTAGTAAACTCAACAGATACAAAACCTATGTATGAAATAATTTTCCAAAAACGAGTCCTCGCCATTGTGTGTAGATAAATGGTTGAACATTTTTAACTATATTGAAACAAAAGAATGGCTTCATATTTTTGATATGCCCTTTCTTTTTACACGGGATACCAATTTACAATGGTTTCAATACAGAAAATGTACATATTATTATAAGTACGAACTCTTTTTTAAATTTAAAATAGGATATGTCACTTCAGCCAGTTGTGCTTTTTGCGAAACTGAATGTGAAACTATTGAACATATATTTTGGGAATGCAAGCATGTCAATCAGTTAATAACATAATTCTTTTCTGGATTTAATCATCTTTCGAATCTTCTTAATATGCCTTCATTTATTCTGGGACAGGCAAACAGAAATGGGTCTTTGAACTTATAAAAATGTTTATTTACAATTGTAAAATGAACAAAAGTAGACCCACTCTTAAAGCTGCAAAATCATACATCGTCCTTGCATTGTCAAGTTCTAAATGAAATAAACTATTTTAATGATTCGTTTAAAAGTAAAGAATGGGAAATATTGTTACCGCTTCTCAGTACTTGTTAGTTGTTGTGATATGGGACATAAGAAACATTGTACTGTTGACTGTTTCTTGAAAACGTATTGTTAATATTATAATGTAAAAGCTTTTGATTGTTGAGTGTATAAAATGTGATATAATATGCGTATATAACATGTAAACTCTGAACGGTATGAAGTGGGATGCCCTCGACCGCCACATACCTATTGACGAGGTGAATAAAATATATTGAACGGAAAAAAAACAACAACAAAACAACTTTCAATCTCATAAAAATCCTCTCAATTCTAACATTTCTGTATAACTTTTTAAGCAAGATCCGTTAATATTCTATCAACATCCTAAAGAAGAGGACCATTGTGTCCCTGATTGCTCACCTAAGAAGAAGTTACGTTAAGCAAAGACTGTTGTTTTGTGTGTATGTGATTTAAAATAGACATGTGTTTCCCATTTCAAATAAAGCTATATTTTGGATAAAAGTTACATGAGGTCAATAATTTAATAATGAGCATAATTATCAAAAGAAATTGAAGTACATTCTTCCACAAATTGTCTATGATAAAACGAAATAAAATTTTCAGTATCTTTGGAAGTTATAGGGTAAGATTAGTTACTAGTTTTTTTTCGTAGAACAGCTATAGATACCGAAAACAACTGTATGTTAAATAGAGTATGAAATAATGTTTGCATAATTAAATACAATATATTGAATTGTTATAATATAGTCGGTATTTAAGAAGTTTATGCGTATTAAACTATCAACTATAAATTCAGCATTGATCTTATTTTAAGGTACATTTATCTGACACTCGATATTTCGCATAGTTTAACATATGTGCACATATGTGCACATATATTAGTAAAAAAAAATAAGAAATTTGACAATTCATTATATCAAAACATATTTCAAACTATTTTTTTTAAAATTTAAATCCACAAAAAAGTGTAGCAAAAACTATGTTTTCGATAACAATTGCCAAAACATTTTTACCTTTTAACCAAACAGTTGTTTGTGCTTCTTAAAAGATGTGATAATTTTTATTTTGTTTTTTTTATTACCAAATTGTTCACATTTTGTTCAAAGTGTTTTTAAACAACTGGAACAATTTTCAGACTCCCCTTGCAATGATATTTCGAATTCAAACAACAATAAAACCAATTTAAAAAACAAATCTTTGATAATAACACACAGACTACTGAATGACAGCATGTGACTTCATCAATGAACTGTATGCCTCAAGCATGTGAAAGCTGTTATCTACAATTAGTAATGGTGTTGATCTGACATCAACAATCTTCGATGTAAATGCCCAATCGCATGGAGCAAATTTATAGGGAGTTTAAGCTATCAGCATTTTTCACATGACCATTTAAGAAGGCATCAATAAATGCTATTTTACTGCGACAATGCTAGCAAGGCTGAAATGAGTATAAGTGAGTTTGATAGAGGATAGGATAGGTGAATGAATTGTCAACTGGTTTTACCGCTATGTGATTTCCTGCAAAAATAAAGATACTAATCTGAAGTAATGGCAATAATTAATTTTGAGTAGTGTAACATAATTAGACCTTTGGGTTGTTGTCAATGTTCTGAATTTCATTATCAGGATTAACCTGTGATTAAAGGTGTCACTTAAGCCAAAATATCAAGCTAAACTTATACATATTGCGGCAGCCATATTTTCAACAGACCGGAACATTTTTTAATTCATTTGAAATATCATTAGAATAGACATTCTGAGTGAGTTCCAAGAAGATTGGGTTTTTGTTTTTTAAATTCAAGACAGGTAACAAGATTTCAAAAAGCCATATAAGTATAACTACCCCGTGCTTTGTAAATGTGGCCTCTTGAGTGTTTAGAGGACAAATGTTGACGACGCGCGATGCACGACGGACAACACGCGACGGAAAAAGGCGAGCTAAAACTCAATGCATCAAGGAAGGATGATTTGAGCGTTTTTGCGAGAGACAAAACCATGCATATATATGATGTTTATATTGTTATGCATAACGAGGATACACAATAATGTTCAACAATATTTAAAAAAACGAAGACTTGTGATATAAGTTTTGCGGGTATAATATATTAATTTCCTAACAGAAGTACAAGAACAAGATTATGTGCTAATCGACTGTGCTGCAGATATTGAATTATTGAAATATAAAGATGATGTTACATACCTCATTTTAAGTAATTTATACCTGATGCAAATTTTTTTCCACGCGCAGTCTTTATAACGGTGAAGTCGATATCAAACCCAGAAGCCTTGTGACATCCTGGTAAGGTGGTCGACCCCAGCAGCATTAGGGGATTGAAACCATTGATCATCACCCCAACTTGGGACCATTTTAATTCGCTCCCTAGATCAGTTTCCCCTCTTGCTCGCTGTGCTTTAATAAAAGCGTCATCTGCTACTTTTCGTTTTAATCCTTGTCTGCTTGCTCTCATTTTAGTTCCTTCTTTAAATATAACACTAGTGTATAGTCTTAAAGCATGAAGTGTTAAGAATTTCAGTATTTATATACCAGTGAACAACCTCGGAATTTCCACATGAGATAAAAATAGCATGTGACATTATCTATACAAGTTTCAACAGATCGCCGAGTTGGTTCTCGGTGTAGCTGATTAAACTCGCACTGTTTTATAAATAGCAGCTAGGTCATCGTTACTTGAAGAAGTACAGTACATGTATATGCTATTTCTATCGAATAGAGCATTGTTTTGTTGTCCGTGCTCTTTGAAGTGAAAAACAATTCTGAACGTAAATATATACATATATGTTAGCTTCAATCGTGTGCGATTTAATATTATTATTGAATTATACTATGACATATTTATATCATTTAATATTCGTGCTTGTTTGGTCGAGTAAACTTTATCAAATGTCAGAAGTAGGTCGCCGTGGCGTAGTGGATATGGTGTCCGCCTAGCGACCGAGAGGTCACGAGTTCGATCCCCACTGTGTGAGCGTTTTTTCGATCTCCCCCAAAGACACCAAGTACTGGTTCATAGCCCCAGGAATCGGACTCGAGAGCATTTCAATAATGCAATCGAGCTAAACTAAATAGGTTTAAACTAAATGCCAGAACTTAGACATAATGTTTTCATACTGATATAACGAATTATTCTTTAAAAGGCGAGAAATAGTTTTGGTATTTTTAAATCACAAAAAAAAACTGTAAAGTTATTAATTTAATTCATCGATATGTTTACACAGTAATTTAACTTGGTAAAAAAAAGTTGTATCGGTAACTTTAGGTGACCACCCACTCTGGTTTCAAATCGTTGGGAGTGTAAACATCGTACGGAATATAATATCTAGGCATTGTTGAAAATTGTGCACACACCGCGTCATACCGATGTAAGTGAGTCGCGGTATGTATACAATGCATTGTTGCATGTATTCAAAATCCCCTCTAGCAGGGGCGTAGCTAGGCCGATTTTTAGTGTACTCAAACGGCATGCTAGGGGGTCCGGGGGCATGCTCCCCCTGATTTATTTTTATCTCTACGAAACCGTAGGTGCATTTAAGAGAGGTTTCAGGCAATATTATAGTGCAAAATATTGCGTGATAAACTCGGATATGATACCATATATCTTCGATTTTAAATCATGTGATTTTTCTTTAAGATTTATATTCTAGAATTATGTCGGAGTTTATCATTTAATGTATGTCTGAATAAAACCATGATATGGTATGGTAAAAAATAGGACATAGCACTTTTGGATAAAAGTAACTAAAGCTTAATTTGTAAATAGAAAATCGGCGGACCCTTGAAATCGCTTCCTATATATGAACAAAGGATAAGGTTTAACACAAACAAATGCACCTTTCAAATGTCAATGTTTTCAAACTTTAAAACAAACAATCAGTGATTGCTATAAATCTACAAGCAGTATAACAAAAACATCATTTCTAACAGCAACCTCTGATTATTTACTGATTGCAATGTTCGTCTCTAAATAACAGTGCAAGCCTCCTATTTTGATCATTATCAATAATTATGGTAAAAACGAAAAAAAATAAAAAAAATTGCTTGACTAGAACTGGTAAATGGATTTTGTTTGTGCTTACATGCACTATCAAATTGAAGATAACAGTTTTTTCATTATAATAAAACAATAATAAGTAAACAAGTATATTCTTCTGAAAACAAACTTGTTGACAAGACAGGCTTTTCATAGAATAAACGAAAAATACTTATTCAGGAGCATAGTCCAAATGATGGTATTGTTCTAGTTTTGTATATGCTTCCGACATCACTTAGTTTTGATTTAACACTTCTCATTATCAATAGACCAGCTCTCTATAATCTTCCTTGTTAATAAGAAATCTTACAGTTCTCAAGCAGTGGTTGAAGTGTGCGGCCATGACTTGGTATTAAAAACTTCCTTCTGCAGTATGCATAGGGTAAATATGAAGAGGGTGAATATTAAATTATTACAATTTTAATGTGACCATAAACAAATGCAGCTAAAAGTTTTTTATAGACAGTGTTCGACAATGACTTTTCTGAGTAAGATATCATTTGTGCAGACATTCTGATCTTGCGAAACGAAGAAGTAAACGAATGGATTTTAATGCCCCGAAGTTGGGCATATAGTGATCGCACTGTCCGTCTGTCTGTCCTTCCGTCTGTCTGTCCGTCTGAAATTTCGTCACACTTTGCATTTAGGTTTCGAAAAATGTGGAAAAACACTTTGCGTTTAGGTTTAGAAAAATGTGGAAAAAGGGGGCATATGTCATCCTATGGTGACTAGCCTGGTTTAATAATTCAAAGATGATTTCGAAGCAGTCCGACGGACTTCCTTCACAAAAAAACAAGGAGTCCGAGTGTCATTTCCAGGAGTCTCTGACTACCGGACTCCCGTTAGTGTCAAACACTGTGTTGATTCGCCATTTTGTAGACATGCCGCGTGAAAAGCATTTGGACACAAGGGGCGTAATTAAGATAGATCTACCAGCATCTTAAATAATTACCTATTAATAAACACAGTTTGTGCCCCTTTAATCGCATACGATTACAGTAGGTTAGTGTTAGGGGTTTTTAAGTGAATGGAGCAAATCGTCAATAATAATTAATGACCGATCTTTAAAACATGTGACTTTTGTCGAATATTACTGACTTTATTGAATGCCTTAGACCTGACCCTCCTTAGGTTTATGTTTTTATTGCATTTTTCGACCACTTTATTTTTCCATTTAAGCCAACGAATTGTACACAAATGAGTACTTGAGTACGCCTGTCTACGCCGCTGTCTAGGCATTTACCTATGCGCGTTGCGAGATTTTTGCGAGCAAAGGAAGACCACTGTTTAAAGTTGTTTGCACGTAAGATACTAATAAACTGTATTCCCATACTAATTTTCCATAAAACGGCACAATTTCGTGTGTCATGCCTTTATTTAAGATTGTTTATATTTAAGATTGTGCAAGTCAGATAAAAATTTAAAGACTAAACTGTCCTGATCCAAAAAGTGTAATGAATTGGTCATGACAGTCTCCCTACCTTGAAGGTAAATGGCACACTTAGAAGTCAGAGGTAACATTTGACTTTGCGCCAGCTTGTCCGTACTGTAACTTTGTCACTCATCATGCGATTTAAAAATGACTTACCATACATGGCTACCATAAGGAGGCGTGTCGCGTGTAACACCCGCCCCCACTAAAGGTCAAGGTCATACTAAGAGATCAAATGTCAAATTTAGCGATACAACCGCTTGTCAGGAATATGTACTGTTCCTTTCAGATTATTAAACAACATATTAATTTGCCTCGCAGGCTGATTAATAATTGAGGGGACGACAATATAAACAGTCTTGCAAGTTTTGAGAGAGGAGGTCATTAATGTTCTACAACTATCTCATGTCATAATAGGTACCTTTGTGTTTGTTTTAATTAGGGAAGCAGCTCGGGTTGCTCCACTTTAAGAAAGTAATCAAAATATAAATTCAAAGACCGGAATACACTTAATACGTTTTTAATTAAAGATGATCAATAAGTTCAACAGCAAGTTTGTTTAAACATGTCATAAACGCCGCAAAATGTTTACTTGGGTTGTGACAATACACTTAATAAAATACTGACGCAGAAAAGTGATTTATGGATATAAGGATATAATACGCAATAAATAGTAGGCATAATCTCATATTGTAGGCATGCCGTTTGTTTCTGTTTTAACGAATAAAATTAATGATTGATGAAACCGACAACTTTATATTTAATTGTTGCAGCAAATATATTATGCATTTTGTTTTTTATTCGTTATCCTTTCTTTCTTTTCTAAGACGCAACGAAATCACTTTGCTTTTACGAGTTAGTATTTTAAATAGCTTAAACAAAATATAGTGGCGAAGTTTTCAGACCACGTTTCTCCCTAAAAGTGCATTCAAAGGTAGTGTTAAATACAACTTGCATCCTTTAATCATGTACCATTTATATTTTTGTTATGATCTGTTTTTACTCCTTTCGCATACATGAACTTCAAATGTGTCGTATTTTAACGTGTTCTTAAGTTATACTCCAGACAATATTTGTCTTATATTGCTCCTGATTTGTTTTATAGTTGTACAAGTGAAAAACATTACTCCTCTGTTGCATCTGATTTTCTCCGAAATTAGACAAATCATCGTGGATGAGTTATCAGGATTATAGCTGAAAATTAGAGAAATAAAAGCTACGTTTTGGAAGTAATTTTGGAATACTTTTGGATTAATAATTAGAAACTTAGGCATATTACATAAAAAATCATAGCTTTGTGTGTAATATAATTATGTTAATATATTTATTTGCGTTTGTGTTTATTGTTGTGACAATTATAATTTCATTTTGTGAAGCAGTTACGAAAGTGGTTAGAAAAATAAAAAAATAATGGTTCCGTCTATTTCAATACGATATTTTTTAATCATGAAATATTCGGTAAGCATCGAGAATTGTAGAATATGTAGCCTACAATATGAATCGAAATAGACGTATGCTTAAACAAAAAACAGTAGTTTTATGCACTTTAAAGTGTGTTTAAAATAAAAGGACAACAGTTTACTTTAAGGATCTCAACATGAGATGCGTGCCACAGAGATGGTCACTTTCCGACATGAGCTAGTGTTGGCAAATTACTGACCACTTTCCGACATGAGCTATTGATGGCAAATTTCTGACCACTTTCCGACATGAGCTAGTGATGGCAAATTACTGACCACTTTCCGAAATGAGCTAGTGATGGCAAATTACTGACCACTTTCGACATGAGCTAGTGATTACAAATTACTGGCCATGCTGCCTTTTGCCTTTTACTTCGCAAGACAGCCTCGTCCTATATATGATTGCAGCTATAGTCTATTTGTGAATACTTATTTTTTATTCCTCCAACCTGGTGTGTTTGAAATACATGTATTGACAGTTACCATTATGTCTACACTGTAAATGTCTAGCTTGTTTTAAGAATGTTGGTCCTAATTTTGGATGTCGCATCTTGAGAAAACGTCATTTAAATGACTTCACACATTTTACACTTAATTTAGTTTTAATTGCCTCTTAATTGATATATTTTAGCGTGTAGTCTTTTTATTTAATACAACTTTAGCTTACATTTATGCTTCGACATATTTTCTTATATAAAGGTGTTGACATTGACCTTTTTAATTAAACTGTGTTACGTAATAATGTTTATCGACGTAAGCCTTTTTGGTATTAGGCCTCACTTCTTTTACACACTTTGATACCGATATTAGCTCGATGCTAATAATTATATTTAACTTATCTTTGATAAAGATGTGTTTCTTCGTCCATTCCAGATTACTTTTAATGGTAGAATAGCAGAATTATTTTTTGAAAAAACAAAACGAAAATATTTACAACTGAAAAACGAAATTAAAAACAAAAACAAAAAATGAATGTTTTTTTTTTTTTTATCGAGGGTTTTAATATTGTGATTTTGAACCCGATGAATACGTTAATTTATTCACACATGAATTGTGTCACCGTGTGCTAAAGAAATACAGTGTAGTATTTACCCGATGCGTTACTGTAGCAGGGTATTCAATTGTGTAATGTTATTATTTTTCATATTGATTTTCCAAACTATCTAATAAGTGAACGATAGGTAAGTTGAGTGGAAGAAAGAAGTGTGAGCTGTTTTAACATGTATTTCCAGCTTTATGATGCATTCCAACCATTGTATTTACTAGTTTAAATAGCCTCTTTGTAGAAGCCAATTAGGTATTGGATGTATAACATTGTCCGTTTTAGTTAATATTACTTTCCCAGAGTGTTATATTTATTTATGATATATGCATATAATAATTAAATCTTATTTAAACATCTCCTTACTTATTCCTGATTAATTATGGTAATATTATATACCTGTAGTATAATAAATGTACACTTTTGTTAATGATCGTATTATTTAAAACGAATTGTTAGAAGTGAGGCTTGTTTAATTCTGATGTAAAATAATATTGAACTAACTTTTGGATAATTGAAATCAATCGTTCTTCTATTTGTGAACTCAGTCTCATTTCTGTAGCTCAAAAGTAAAAATACACAAATGTCAATTGTTTTCACCGCTCGATATTTTTTTTTATAACTGCAAAAAATCTAATTTTGTAACATATAGTCAACTACTTTGGGTCGGAATGAAACACCTGGTTGTTCATTGAAATGTAACCTGAACATAAGTTAAACCAGAAAGCGGCATATTTTAGGGAACGCTATACTTGGAAGCTAATTTACTTCCGCCCAGCAGTTGTCTTGCGCAATTACATTCAGACGAAGACGGACATCGGACATCGAGACGAAGATCTACATGTTTGTAATGTGCGTTCTCAAAATGTTCGTATTGACTGAACTAAAGTAATACAATTTGTCCAAAATAGCTTATGATTTTACCTAAAAATGATTTGACAAAGTAAAATAAGTAATCCGGAGCGTCCTTGGCAAGAATAAACATTCGCCCACAGGATTAACTACTGTACTGACAAGTACAACAGAATGGAAAGAAAATGGTATTCTATAGTGGAAAAACAGACAGTGTCATCATTTTGTCAAATCTCGTGTACCCTGAAATTCCTTTGTTTACAATCATCTACACATCAAAGTCATTCAACTGTGAAAGTTTGAGCGAGCGAGATCCACCACGCATTTACAGATGAGTTGAAAACAAAAAAAGACTAAACGTTATTTAGTGGGGCGTTCTTTTTTATAGACCTTAACATATCATGTCACTGTGTTTTTATTATTATGTACAGCTCGCATAATAACGCGCAATACGATCACGGAAGATTAAAATCTAAGAAACTTAATCAATCTTGATCAGTCATAGTTAAAAAAAGAAAATTGTATGTTTACTTAATCGGTTATCAACATGATATGCAGGAACATACCGATTTGAATTGTTGATCTACAACATTGTATTTTGTTGCCTAAATGTGTAGTGTTTGGGAAAAACTCAATCGAAGGGTCTACCATTTTCTCAATATTATTGAGTTTAAAACTCTTGGTAAACGTTGATTACTGTTACTGAAAATTCAAAATAACAGGAACTCACAATCGATTCAATAATTCATTTGTGTAGTAGTATTGTGCTTCAATATACGTAATATTGGAAAACAGAACAACCCATAAACCACGTTGACACCGATGAAGTGGATAAAAATATGTTAAGAATTTAAATTTTGACCTCAACGTGCGACAGTTGTCTTAAAGGAAGTCACGTAATTCTTGCATGCAAACGCTCCCTCAAAAAGGTTAACGTGTATGTAGTAAAGGTATTTAAAACTCACCGAATGCATCGGCTTGTTTAAGAGAAGACAACCTTTGGAATGCAACGACCGACGGACGGACGGACAGACCAACGGACGAAAAAATTACCGAAGATCAATGTGATTCCTATAAAGCTCACCATGAATACTCGTTATTGGCATTCGCTTTTATTTGTATGACGACCTTTCGAGTTATTTGTAAATTTTGCATAAAACCAAATACACACGATTTTCCTGAAAACATAAATGGGCATAAACAATACAACTGTTCGTGTGCATAATTGGGACATAATTTAATATCCAAATACCAAAAAAGTGCACAATTAAAACAATTATTTTAACATCTCATTAAATTATTTTAATACATGGCTTAATATGCTATCAACTAATGTGTCTCACATAATATCATATAAATGTTGCTGAAACTTACATTTCATGACATAAAAACATGTAGCTGAAATTGTGATGCAAATTGCATTTAATTAGCAGTCGGAACTGATTTTGAAAAATGTTATGATACTAATTGTGCAAAGGATAAATAACGATGTCCAATTTCACGTGTGCCGAAACCCCATTCTTTGTCGAATGTTGAACCATCATTAATACCACAGCAATACATGTATACATTAATTGTTTTTCTTGAATGGAAACATCTTTAGTACAACAGCAATACATGTATCGAGTCATGGTCGAGCGTTTTAACTCAATTAAAACAACGGCAGTACACGTATCCATCCTTTTCGAATGGTTAACCTCAGGGAAAGCATCGTTAATACAACAGCAATACATGTATCCATTGATTGTAGAATGTTAAACTTCAATGAAGACAGCATTAATACAACAGCAATAGGTGTAAAAATTCATTGTCGAATATTCAGCATTAATGACAAAATAATTATTCATTGTCAAATGTTTAACTTTAATAAAAACATCATTAAAATAAAAGCAATACATATATATTTAAACAATGGAAACTATTAAGTACACATGTGTATGCATTTATAACTTGTATTAGCAAAACACAATATATTGGCAAAACGAATATCGTTGTTGCTTCCGTGGGTAATGTCAGTCTTTCGAATCAGCTGTCTAAACGGTTTGAGACAACAACAAGTACACAACAACCAAAGCAACCAAAATAATACCGACCATAAAGGCAAGTTTCTGATCCGCATCCATGTCATTTACCGCCTTCGTCACCTTCAATAAAATCTTCGTTTGTGGTGTAAGCACAGGCATTTTATCAGTCTCCACCTGATGTTTTCTTCGTCGCGGTTGTATCATCTGCCTCACGAACTTGAGAGCTATGTTGTCGATGTTCGGATCGTCCAAACATCGGCCGTCCACGTAGCTCTGCCAACGGATGCTGTTATGCTCCATAGCACCGCCTATACTAAACTCTTTGGCAACTCCATTTTTCAGCCCCTTAAACTGGCGCTGTGGAATAATGTTCGATTCAGAGGTCGTTTCGGAAGCGTTGTACCTTTCCACCTAATCACACGTTGTGATTACTTCGAACAAGTCAATATTGTCTGAAAAAAAGTGCTGTATTGATTTTCATATTGTGAAATAAGCGCATTTTTGTTTCTACATGTTTGACAAAAATGAAAATATTGTTATAACATAATCATGTACAACGCAAACATATTATTGTTTGAAAAAAAAAACGTTTCGTCAGTAGAGATGGTGCTCTCGAGCTTTTTTTATCAGAACCTTATCAAGTGCGTTTAATATTTAAGATGTTGCTTTAACTTGTTGATGTTGTCTTTTCTGTTTTAAAAGAGTTAATATTCTGGCGTACGTTTAAACGTTGTAAGCGAACCTAAGTTAAACTGATCTCTGTAATATCGTATTTTTTCTCTTCAATATCCTGTCTAAATATACAATATACAAACGTTTGGCAATTTTCTACATAGAAACTGCTAACATTTTAAACAACATTGTATCCTGTCGCCTGGTCGTGAGATTCTAATAACCTGCGAACGATTCCCACAAATGCAGTCGGCAGTGATTGGTCAGCACTTACAACAAACACAACTCTTGTTACCGCTAATTCCTTGCTACTTTTCGGGTAAATTTTCTGTAGGCATCCTACACCGTAATCTTTCTGCAACGCATGTAATGGCTTAACCGATGTTTCGGAAGGTATGAAACCTGCAAAATAGCAGTGCTGCATTTCAAAATGATAACTAGCCGTAGTATCACTCACATTAACAAATAAGGCCACTATTATATTTTTTTTAATTATTTGATTTGTTCTTAAACACGCTTTCTGTGAGGTTTATGCTTAGAATTTAAAAACAAGAGCTGAAATTGTCTTGAAAATTCTTTTAAGTAAAATGAAATAACTATGTTCATTGTTGTGAACAGTTTGCATTTGATCGAGTATGTTTGTTATCTTAGCTACACGGTCAACAAATATTCATATCAAACCTCTTGAAATTACATGACGATGATCTAACTATAAAGATGGTACGTCTCGGAAGACTTTTTACTAAAGAAGATTAAATTGAAAGGTTTTCTCTTTTGCTTTTTAATTTGAAGGTTGATGCCATGAGGTTAATTTTTGTACCAACTTAACCGATTTGTGAATTCATCCGTCCCAAGTGTAAGGTTTGAAGCTCTTTAAACCCACAATTCATTGCATTAGCCGTTTCATTGTGGTGACTTCCATTTTATTCATTTTATAAATGTGTGTGTGTGTGTGTGTGTGCGCGTGCGTGCGCGTGCGTGTGCGTGTGTGNGTGTGTGTGTGTGTGTTATGGTGTGTCGCGTGTGGTACATCTGTATTGTGTCACAATTGATTCCTTGTTGTAAATAAAAGAAAACATGATATGATGAGGTTTCTCTCCTGCGACATAGCTGAAGTTTCACCTCTTGTTATTAAGCAAGCGGATAAAAGATAAATATTATTGTGTATTTTTGCCAAAAAAAAGTTGTAAAATATAGTGAAAAAAATGTTAAATTGTATTTGTTTGTTGAATTGTCTTGATTTGCTGTAATTGTTCAATAAATTTAATGAATTGATCGTTCTCAATTGTTGCTGATATTTTTTAGTTATTGACAGATCAACAGCTCAATGATTGGTATTAACAGCATTGACAAGTCGCAACTGTGCGTCAAAATCTCCTTAAATGAGTAAATCGTTTCTCATATTAATTAAATATTCCAATAATGGGTGGACAACTTTGATGAATGACAAGTAAAAGCTAGACATGCGGAAGAACTGTTAGACGGACATACAGTCATCCAGGAAAAATATATATGGATAATTACAGATATATTAAGAGACCACGTACCTCCAAAAACCGCCTCGAGCAACTCGCGTACCTCGGAAGAGTTGTCAACATCCATCCCCGGCATGTCAATAATGTTGGGCAACTTGTTTAGACAATTTGAAAATGCTTCTTGCTGTAAACCTTGCTGCTCATACTTTTCAATCCCACAGTTTTTAAACCTAAATATATGAATATAAAAATATTGGGTATTGTCCGTTTCACCAAATATAAATATGCATTGACCATTTGTAAATGAAATGGATTGTTTACCATGGCACTTTCTAAAAGTTTTAATTATGCTGCATGAAAATTGCATTCCTTATAAACCGACACATATAGAATACACTTGTTACATTTAAGTAAGACTTTACTGATCGTGGTACTACAATTAACTAGAGTGTCTCTGTGTCACAAACTCAAGAAAATAAATGTATATAAAATATAATATTTGCCATTCAAATGCAAGCGTTTTTGATGCCACATTCCCGTTGTCAGCTTTAGCTTTGTGGAAATGTTTTCCCGTCATGGCTTTGATGATGGTGTTCTCCATTGCACTCTTTCCTGCACATATGCTGCCAAGAAGTAGAACCTCTGCGTCTTTTCTATCTGGTCTACAATCGAAAAAAGTAAGAAGAGATCGCTGACTAAACAGTTTGTAATTTTGGTTATAAAAGCATATTTTATTGAAATTCTATCTTGCGATAGGAAAATCTCGATTTTTCAAAACCATGTCCGTTGCATGATTTATTACTGAGCATGACATCATAAGGCTGTATTAGGTGAGAAACCCCTTAACTTCAGATGTCATTTACAACGTACACAGTAGATAACACAAAACGCAATACATACGATTCACATTACTGTTAAGTCCGTGGTGTATTATAACTTAAGCCAAGTGTATATTGATGAAATAATTAAAATATTATGTTTAAACACTGCTGTCTTTCGTATAAGTAAAAACGATATACAAAGCCCTGATGTAGGCTATACTAAAGTATGGAAATACAATATATACATACAGTGAAATGCCTTTTAAATTTGGAAATAATTTTTATCTTAGGAATGGTTGCGAACTTAGCTATATCTACCAATAAGTATACATGCAATTGAAGTTTCTGAAATATCAATGTTCATTTTTAATCAACTTGTCAACCTGGTACACGTGAATTGCAAGTGTAAAATTTACTTTACCGATTACAAAACTTTGCAAGTTCACAGATCAGGTCAGCATTTTCTTCCCGTATGTCTAACTGCTCCTTGTCCAGGTCATTTTGTCAAGTGTCTAAGAAAACGTATTCAAGAATAGTAGTATATAATTATAGACAGACAGACAGAACAGACAGTTTATTAAGACTTATACAAATGTACATCGTCTAAATACACAAAATATAATACAGAATATTGTCACGTGTCTATATATTACAACGTATGAGTTATAACAATATACAAAATGTAATATAACAATTTGAGACAAAGTATATTTAACAAAGAAGAACGACTTTACATTACCGTAGTTAAATATATATCGTTTTACTAGCAGTAAGGAACTACTTTAGTTTTCGCTGGCAATATTATTTGTGATAGAATATCTTACGGCTAGAGCTTCCTTCATATATTTACACAAATTTATAATTTCAATTTTACAAGTTGAGTTCAATAAAGTATGGAACTTAAAAACTGATGGATTCACATAGTAAACAATTTTTATATATTTTTGTCTTAATTGCTGGAAACATGGACATTTACATATAAAGTGGAATTCATCCTCTATGTCCCTTTGATCACAACATTGACAATATCTTTCATTACGGGGAATATTATTACGTGCGTATCTTCCAGTTTGAATTCTCAAAGGGTGGGCAGAAGCCCTTAGTTTAACAAAGTATGTACGCAAACTCTTTGGCAGTAAATCTAAGTAAGTTTCGTATTCAAGAGTTGTTTTGAATATTCTATACATATCTAAAACAGAACTATCGTTCATATTGCCAAACCATTCTTGTTTAAAAGCATCTACAATTCTACATTTAAATTCACATAAAAACGACTTTGCATTAATCATATTTGCATTTTCGAATATATATGAAAATCCATAATCATTTAATAACTTTTTCACATTCGAAACCCAATTTTTATACCCTTTATCACAATCATTTATCTCCTGGTTATACACAGTTTTTATGATAATGTTTTCACTATTAACAACTTTAAGCCAATATTTTACAATACGAACATATCTATTTACATACTGTGGGTGTCTACCTAATTCACCATACACCGTTGCATTACATGTATTGCTTTTAACATTTAACAACCTTTTACAAAATTTTAAGTGAATGCGTTCAATATCTTTGAATTTATTAAAACCCCATATCTCTGATGCATAATTTAAAATAGAGCCAACAAAGGCATCAAACAATTGACACAATATTCTAGGTTTAAGATCATACTGTTTGCATTTATAAAGCAAAGTATTCATAGCCTTAAGAGCTTTACCTACTAACTGCTCCTGGTTTAATATAAAACTACCAGTATAATTAATAACAGTACCCAAATAGTTAAAATTATCGACGACTTCTATAGTTTCCCCATTATATGTCCATATCTCATCTCGGCGAATTCTACCCCTTTTCCGAAAAACCATTATTTTTGTTTTGCTAGTATTAACATTAAGTCCCCATGAGTTACAATAAAGGTAAAGGTTGTCTAAATGAGATTGTATTTCTTCGGGTGATTTACCCAAAATCGCCATATCGTCTGCAAACAACAGTAAAATTAAAATTATATCTTCTATATTTAAACCAGAATGAACACTATCTTGTAAAAAAAGTTCTAAGTCCTCAACAAACAATGAAAATAGAATAGGAGACATTACCTCCCCTTGCCGTAAACCAACGGCGTAGCTAAAGTATTCAGAGTATGTCGAGCATGCTTTTACACATGATTTGACATTTTCATACATATTTTTAATTATTCGTAATATGTTGCCTTGTATACCGGATTTGTACATTTTTAGCCATAATGCATTGCGGTATATGCTATCAAAACATTTAAGCATATCAACGTAAACAACATAAAGACGCTTATTTTCATTTAAAAAATGTTGTACAACTGACATAAGAATATATATGGCATCAACGGTTGAACAACCCTTTCTAAATCCGAATTGTGCATCCGAAATTTTAGCATTATTTTCGCAAAATAATTCAATGCGCTTGTTTAAAATAGTTGTAAATAGCTTAGAAAAACAGCTAACAAGGGTTATTCCTCTATAATTATTCACATCGTCCTCAGGGCCTTTTTTATGCAATGGTATAATTATACCCTCTGTCCACTTTTCAGGAAAATAGCCCGAGGTTAAAATACTATTAAAAACATCACACAAATGAGTGGATAAGATATCAACGCACTCAATAAAGTATTCGTTTAAAATACAGTCACCACCAGACGCTTTATTACGCTTCAAGTGTTTACATGCATTTAATACCTCATTTACCGTTATTGGTTGGTCTAATTCTGGAAAAGTACAATTTTCAATGTCAAAGTCATTGTTCGAACAAAAAAATTCTGCCTGTGCATTATGATTGTCCGAATTAGTATTACTTAAATTTTCAAAATACTCTTTAAATACATCTAATGGAATTTTATTGCAATTGCTTTTATTTTTTGATTTGAAAAGTTTCCAAAAATCTTTCGGCTTTTTACTTTTCAAACTTTCAATTTCCGCCATTTTACGCTGATATGCAATATTTTTCTTTTTCATAATTAGTTTCTTATAAACACTTTTGTTTTCGCACAACACTTTTCTATTTAAATCGGTCATGTTAAGGTTAAAATATTTTAAAGCGTCATGGTAGTGATTTCGTGCAGTAATACATTCGTTGTCAAACCAATCTGCATGCTTTAAACTACTGTCAGTATTGAATGAAGGTTTATTACTGTACTTGTACGATTTTGAGAATAGCTCATCCGCTTCACTGCGAATTGTGGCTGTGAATTTATCTATAATGGAGTTAATTGACAATTGGTTCGAATTATCAATACTTCTAACAATATCATTAAAAATAGGAAGTTTCGAAATAATTCTTGAGCGAAATTCATCTCTACGCGAACTGTCCCATTTATATTTGACATCGGTGAATGTCTCGTAACTAGGTAGACAATTATTACCAAACAATGAAAAGTGCAACGGAGCGTGATCACTCCACTCATTAAATTCGCCAACAGTAAATTGTGATAACAATGGAAAGTTGCATTCATTGGTCAATAAGTAGTCAATGACAGATGAACCGTTACTTGAAAAGAATGTTTGTTTACAACTATCACCTATTCTTCCATTGACAATACGTAAAGTGGTTGATTTACATAAATCGAGCAATTTAATCCCATGATTATTGTGTATTGTATCAATAGAGGCCCTAACTGAGGAGTGATCTGGTATATAGTCAAAATCGTCAAGTACAGTATTAATTGAGTCATATACAATAAAATCACATTTATTACTGGTTCTACTATTCAGATCTCCTGTAACAAAGACACTACCAAGTTCAGAATAATATGAAACATCATTTTCTAAAATATCAAAAAGATCCACGTTAATGGTATTATAAACTGGAGAATCTTCTCCCCATACATAGCTTCCACATATATACATATCATTAGCAGTATTAAAAAAATCATGTTTAAGTTTTAACCAAATAATAGTGTCGTGATGGTTACGAACAATTTCGATGCCATCTTTCAGATGGTCTTTAAAATAAATAAAAATTCCACCGCTGCATCGCCGTGCATTCCTGTGTTGAAATTTTCTAAAAAAGTTAAAAGATTGATAGCCATTGATTGTAATGTTACTAGAAGCTTTGGTCCATGATTCAAATAAGAAACATATATCAGAAGAACATAAAATATTTACAAACTCAGCACTAGATTTTTTACATTCACTCAGTCCATGTACATTCCATGATAGTATGGATATCTCACTGCCTTCGTGCCCCTACGCTCGCACCGCGTTTCCGTCGATGTAAAGAGTATCGAATACCAGCTACGCACGCTTACCATGTCGCCTTGCCTCCTTCATCTTAGGCACTAATTTACGCCGTTTTTCGATGACGTCCTGTGGAAATTGTTCGAAAACACGGTGCACAGTCCCATCTTACTCTTTCCAGCACTTTCGAACGCTCACTCTGTCCTTGAAATATGTAAATTATAAATGAAGGACAATACAATGGAAGGTATGCATTGAAGCATGCATGTAAAATTGAAGATTTTTTCTCTTAATCAAGAATTGTCCTTTTAAAAAAATTACATTAAATGTGTGATAATTTTAGTTGAGAACAAACGTGAAGCTGGCTAACACAATTTTGTCCGAAATCGCGTATCTGTTTCTGTTTTCTGCAAGGAATACAAAAAAGACTGAATATTTATTTAACAATAATTGGAAGTTTATCTTGGGAAATATGCCTGATTTGACAGTTGAGAAAAGATGAGCGTTACGCCATAAGGAAAATAAAACATGCTTAACCATGTCTGGTATATAGGACATTCTATATACTTCTTTTTTTCTGGCCCATCATTGCCGCTTTTTATAACTGGAGAAAAGCGAAATCCACTCAATACACGTATACAACATTTGCACAGAGAAATTTGAGATTGTTACCCATAAAACTACGCAACGATAACAATCAAGGTAAACACACGCGACACGAGTATATGCATGTTTCCCATAACGCATGTATGGTCATTGAATGGTTCATCTGTTTTGATTGAGAAGACGAAATATGAATACGGTCGGTGAAGAGATAGTTTGTAATCGATACTCTTGTCTATATATATTAGACCTACTACAGTTAAAAAATTTATTGTGCTTTTTGTTGTTTATTTTCTTTAACCAGGCCTATAAAGGCATACATGAATAAAGCAAACTTTATCTGACATACTTTAATTTAAGTTTGTAAACATATAATTGTGAAAGTGAAACCAATCTGATTTGCAACAAACCATAGACATAGATCCGTGTTATTGTGCTCGCCTTTGCTACAACTTAACTTAAATTTGCTGAGTAGATAATAGGAAGTGAACTTTTCTGAAGTTTGTGCAATTAAACCATATTGACTTCGTCTGAAAGATATTCCATATTTTCCTGTTTTGAAAAACCTACAAAACAATAATAAAAAAACAACATTGCACTCACCTTGAATTTGAAAGTTGTCCATGTAACAATATTTACTGTCCAATTTGGTGTTATGTGTTGGTTTCAAAGCAAACAAAAAGGATTTCTTTATTGTTCACATGCATTTCCCGTTGAAGTAAAGGGATCTATTCACACATAAGAGAATCGATACTTTTCAAAACGAATTGTTAAAGATTCCAATACGAACAAATAAGGTTAATTTACACCAGCCAAATAACACTCACGATTAAGAAATATATTATTAATATCGTTTCGGATAATGCTCAATAAGATAGATTAAAATTAAGCGTTTATAACCATTTTCATGTGTTTTCCTCAGGTACAGTTTAACACTCTAAGTGGGAATTACACAAAAAATGGTAACACACTCTTTATGTTTTAAAATATATATGTATTGAAATATTAACTTTCAAGTATATTGTCCATAAACATTAACATCTCATCTTTTTAGTTGAGCCAACACAATTGAGGATTATCATGATACTGAACCCATGTAAAAACCTACCACCAAAATGTGTCACGAAAAAGGCATACATCAGAAACAAATGTTGAAACACGATCAGAAGCGTTGCAATTAATTTATAAATTGTGTACGTCATGTCTTGTTACTCAAACTTTAAATAATAATAAAAACGATATATATGCAAGAAAGATATAACGGATGTTGAAACGCTCATAAAACAATAATTGTCCAAAATTGTCAAATCATCATTTAATTTTAGACAATTGACATGATATAACAATACACTATGTATGTGAATAATTATGACAAAAAGAAAAGAAAACGTTTATGAGAATTGACAAATCAAATTGGATGTGTATCAAACGAACACACCTACTTTTAGATCATCAAGTATAATTGCTTGTAATGCAACAACATGCAAAGTGGCAGTTGTTGAACACTTTGAAGCCGTCAGTATATCAAAATTAAACCATGCTTAATTACTGGTCAAGGCATAGCTAGTTTTATTAAATATGCATCATCAATTTTAGGTGTATACGTCTTTTATCCGGCGATGGATACCGCATTTTGGCCATGACAATTTAGTACAACGTACCGATAACACGCGGTTCCCGTGCGATAAGGCCGGTAGCTGAACTGATGCCTGAGATGAAAGTTGTCCATACGTACAGCGGTGTTGCTGCATATAGAGATCCTAAAATCTACACATCGTGTTGATCGGTGCCCGTATTGTAAAGAAAGCTTTGTCGCTGAAATGGAAACGGTAATACATAATATTGCAATTTTATTCTATGAATGGTAAATTAATTGCAAAACAAAATGTTGCGATAAAAACAATGTGTCAGGTATAAAAAGCTGCAATTCACAATTATTTTGAAAGTGTAAATTATATTTGTAACACAAACCAGGTGGAGTAAGTGTGGATAATAGAACATTGAATTCAGTTTGTCAAGTCGATGTAGTAAACAAAAGTTATTTGTCTCTCTGTTACACATATAGGCGTTTGACAAATTACTTATTTCAAATAAATGCCTATGTGTATTAGCTAACAAAATACAACGCTTACGTGTAGCCCATAACTTTACAAGCGCCTTGTGCAGTCTCTTTTGTGAAATAGTCTTTACGGACGGACTAATTTTGGCCATTGTTAAATATCACGAGAATACCATCCGGTCCTTGCAGCTTAGAGTGAGTAATAGGTGAAAACAAATATTGAGTTGTGACCAGTATTGAAAAATGTTACCGCAATATATAGGCATTGTATTTACCAAACACCCTTTTTAAGGATAATGTACATAATTTATAGTACAGAATACATTAAAATAACATTATAGGATATACATATGTATTACCTGAGCAGATCAATGTGACGCGAGTTAATGCGTTTGACAAGGTAAAACAGTGATAATATCTGTGTTCCACGCAGTATTGAAGATCGCCGCTGCATTCGCTAATGTCTCATGTCCTAAGCAGGAGATGTTTGTCTTGTTATAGAACATGTTTCTGCCCGGTTTACCATGGCAAGCGAATCCCAATTGACTGAACGTTTTAATAACGTTTTGGTATAAAGATGTTTTACGTTGCAGCAGAGTCAATTTCACAATTCATTCGATTCCCATGGTACAAAAAAGTATATAATTTTAACAGCAATCTGGCTTTAGATTTGTTAAAACATTAACATTACAGCTATTTTATGTTGTGTGTATACTCTGATTGCGAAACGAAAAAGTACAGCAGTGATTCGGTAGAGCTATTATCATTTTCTGTTTCCAAAACTAAACTAAACTAATAAATACATACACGTTTAGTACACTTATAAGCACTATTAAGCCATGTTAACAGAAACAAAAATATCGATATTCAACCAGCATTTGTTCAACTCTAATATTTGCTGTTTGGCAAACGGTACCTTATATTTGAGAGCACAACATAATTTATTGCTATGGTACGCGAATTGTATATGGGTTGCTGAACGCTTCAAAAGCTTATTCTTCGTCAATGCATACTATTCACATAGTGCATAAGAGTTTAGTGTCAATGTTTAACCGTTTAAAGCTTCTACCATTGACTTGTATAAATTTAAATGCGCTTCCTCTTATATTTTATAATATTACATTTGAACATTATAATGTATTGTTGCGTTAGGCTGATTAATGAACTTTATTAAATATACCAAAGCTTTTTATTAATACATGTATTTGAGGATCAATTACCAATGTGTTTCATTTTTTTCTGCATTCGTTTGCTAATGTGGCTTACTTAAAGGGACTGTCCACTAGATTTTAGCATGTATTGAAGCATGTCATTAAATGCTCTATATTGATAAATTCAAACATTTGGCCTAAAAATCTGCAGTTAAAAAACAAGAATACAATTTAAAAAGGGAAAAAAAAGTAAACCTCATCAGGGCTCGAACCAGTGACCATCGGGGTCCTGGAGTAAAAACCAATTAGACCGCTCGGCCATCCTGACAAGTATGTACGATAGCCGTATTTTATACCATATATAAGCAATCCTCGTAGTTTTACAAATTATAGCGACAATAACAGAACTTTCCAAATTATTCAATCGTTTCGCGTCGAACGACGCTTTATGATTTTGAGGTTTTCACATCGTCAAAAGATGCATATAATGGATATTTAAGAGCATTGTAAATGGTCAGTATTACTATTTCCTCAAAAATATCATAACAAACGCGAAAATTTGCGAATATGAAACAACTTTTTTAATTTTGTCAATTTACCAATCTGTTGGACGGCCCCTTTAAGCGCGTTCAATTTAATTAAGTAACTTCATGCTCTAAACAAAAAAGTTTATGTGTATCCTTTCACGGATCTTTCTTCCTTGATACAGAACAAATAGGTCAGAGAGCAACGCTCGAAGATCGTACATCATTCACATTAACTGTGACTTTGTAAAGACATTTTAGTTTTATTCAACTATGTTAATTAACGATACAAAATATTTGAAATCAAACAATGTCCTGTCTATGAGATTTAACCTGAAGAACAAACATCAACTACTGAATAATACAACTATAGGAAATTAATCAGGAGAGTAATTTTTGCAACCGTCAGCTATACGATAAACGATACTGATCAAACAAAATACAAGTTTAATAAAAAACGGTGATATATTCAATCTTATACCGAGATTATCTCTCTCTCAAGATAAAAAGCAAACAATCAACAAATGTTCTTACTTAATGACATAATGTAACTTATCAGTATGCTAAGTGTATCAAGCCTACCATTCAATACGTTATCTATATATTTCAATGTTAAACTAAACATGAACTAAACTCGGGTAAAACGCGAAGCTGGCATTTTATACGAGTTTACTCCTGTTAAAATGTCACACACAAACGTTTTTGATGAAATGTTTAAGGGACCTTCTCATGAAACCAGACAGGAAAACCGTCGGGGCGACGACAGAGCATCGGAATTACAGATCTGTGAGAAGCCGTATCAACGATTAATAAAACATGGAAACCATTCACAACTCGACCATGAGTATGGACAATTGGGGCGTTCCGTCCTTCAGAGCGTTGTCAATCGTGAAGGTCAAATAAGGGTCAATGATTCGGTAAGCATAAATTTTATTATATTTCAAGGAATAATTACAATATACACTAAAGGCACAATAACGATGACATGATAGAATTAGTGCATGCAATACATATGCTTTGGACTAGTCGGCAGTAAATAATAAATTAAAATTATTCGTGTTTCATATACCAAGCCAATGTTTATTTTTTTATCGTCATGAATTTAGAGAACAGCTAATAGTATAGAATTAGAAAGTATATCAAGACCGGATCTAAACTCTGTGGACTGTACAGAGAGCGAATACAATATTATAGAGGCCATTACAGCAGATGGAAAATCATCCTTTACACACCCAGCACACAACCGAGTCTGCATGATTGTTGTAGTAACAGTGGTCTGTTTGATGTTGGCTGGATCGATAGCTGCAGGATTTATCTTCTCAAAACAGAGTAATTTTTGTCATGTTACTTCAATTATACCATGGTTATAGATATAATGCGACTTTAATAATGATGTCTTCCACAAACAACGAAAGTTATTCAGAGACATAAATTTAAAAATTGAAAAAAAAATGAGCAATATGAAAACAAAAACCTATTAAATTGATCGTTCAATTGTCTGTAATTGCGTTTAAAATAATATCGTCGTTTAGGCAATGACTTCCATGGTTATAATCCAACTCTTCTTGCTGAAAAATATGACAACTCCTGTTTCGATATTTGTGTCCCAGGTATTGCACCCACCTCGAATACAGCAACATCTATACATTGTTCCACCAACGGGTCAGGGGAAGGGAAGCCCAAATGTATTATTCCAGGTACCTCTATCTACTAGTACTATTACATATTTTAGTGTATCATTATCGCATGATTTAATTGACGTAGTATGTAAATTTAAGAGATTATGTAAATGTAATATCAGTGCTTCAGATGTATACACATTCAACTGCAAGCAAAATGATGTGAATATTAAACATTTCTAGTCTTAAACATGTTTATTTTAATAACAATTGTAAACGTATGTTGTTTCCAATTGATTATGCTGCATAACACTTCAGGTTCAATTAGCTTTTCGGAATCAGAATACGGCTTCAACTTCGGAGAAGATGGAATACTTATTTGCAGAGTAGATACCTATCCCGAATGGCAGCAAGTACGCATAATTAAAGAAACATCAGATACTAATTTGACCGTGCTTGATATAACTAACGAAACTGGCGTCGTTGAGAGCTCATCATACATGGAAGGTGTCAGTTATGCACTGGATAATGACGGGTTGACAATTGAGTTAAAGTTAAATTCCGTCAACTGCTCCGATGAAGGCACATATTACGGACTGCTTATTGTTGGTGTTATGGTTAATGCTGTGGTTGCAAACACCACTGTTCACATACACGGTAAGCATGTTAATAAGTTTTTTTTATTATCTGACAAGTTACAGTGGTTGTCCTTAAAGTAATGATTATATCAAATATAGTGGAAAGTTGATGGCAAGGATAAGAACGTGGAAGAGCCAACGTCGACTAATGGTGTTTGCTTTCGTTTATTTACTAACTGTTGTGGTAAGTATATGTATTCCAACCAATTAGCTCTATTAATATGTTGTATGAATTTCATGTGCAGCCAACGTATCTAAACCACAGATTGTTGTCCCAGAACAGATATTGGTGTCGCGAGAATTTGTTGTCACATGTAGTGGTTATGTGGGGAGAAATAGCCATGGAACTTATGGTCTAATATCGCTTGAGAAAAGAACAAACGTGTGTACCCTTTTATTGTTTAATATGCCGTTGGCCTTATAAACAAAATGAACAAAATTTGTTGTAAAATGTTTAGCTTTTTATTCTTTAAAGACATTGTTTATAAGATTTTTAATCAAGTCTTTGTTATATAAATAATTTTTCCACTAGCTTAAGTTTTCAGTAATATTTTAAAGTAAATATTCCCATTACGTGTTCAAATCAACACTTCTTCTATACGTTGGGAAAGAGTTTCTCACTTCTTATCATATCAGGGAAATGGCGAATTCACCACTATGGGTGTCGGCAATGACAGCGCCAGATGCGATGGAAAGACTTTTGTGACAAAAAATGTTACTACAAATCGAACGGTTCGCAATTTAGGATTCCGCTGTAAGATCGATGGTCCGAATGGCATAACGATATATTCTGATGTCTTTAATCGCACTGTAATCCATTTATTTAGTAAGTACTATATTAGTATAATTAAGTAATACTTTTATAATCGTATTGTTGCAAAAACGTTTAAGATTAAGGATGTTCCTTTTACGAAAAGATATTATGTCGTTATGTTATTAGTATATACACCAATGATTGGTTTCCATTATAGTTGTATATCGAAACGAAAACTCCAGAATCGCCCATAACTAATGTGGTAACAGTGTTTTACGGTAATACAACACATCTTTTTATTTCATAAAAAATAATATTGATTCCCAAGAGACAGCACTAGCAGAAAAAACTGGAGTTACAGAAGACATCAATTTCCCAAAGTGCACTTAAGTTCTCATCCATATATCTACATTTCAATCGTCATTTGTTCGTTTTATGAACGTAGTGACATATGACCAAATACCATATCAGTTTAATTTGTGATAAGCATAATTTTTAATTAAATATGTGTTATAAAACATCATCTAATTGTTCTAAAAATCTCAAGTCGACATGATCTGGGGTGACAACTGGTAATGCAACTGGTTTGAAAGATATATATAATTATAAATCACATTAAAATCAATTCTACAAGGGTGAGAAAATGTAATGTGTTGAATGTAACATAATACAATGGTCGTATCTTAGGATTGTTTTTCATAGCATTGCCATGTGTTCAAAAAAGGGCCGGCCTTAAGATGATTTTTTTTAATGAAATGTATAGTTTGTACGTGACATCAGATTGTGGGCCTCTACACCAAAGATTGTTCATTTCATACCCATTGGTTCAAAACTAGCCATGTACCACACATGGGAGTGACCTACGGCCATCGTGGTCGTCTGGTTTTCCTTTCATATCAAGTGTGTTCAGATATGAACACATAATCCTTTACTTGTATAACATAACATATAAAACATACTGTACAAAAGCTTAACGTTTTACATAATTTAGGTGCAAACATCACTGGATACCGACTATCGTCAAACGGTATCCCAAGTGATGGTATGTTGGAGGTCAATATCCCTGGGTTCTGCGAATGGAGTCCAGTCATGTACAATTGGGATTCTAACTACTACCGTCATGACTATCTAGATGTTCTCATTTGTCAGCATTTTGGATATATGTAGGTAGTATTAATGAAAACAATGTTTGTGTGTGTGTATTTATTAACGAGTTATTATGTTATCGTCTTAACGGATGAGATAAATTAGCCTTTAGCTACGTTCAATTATCATTTAATTTTAATATTTACACATTGACTGTATCCGGTGATATAAACCCAATCATATTCTATGCTTTTAAATAGAGATGAATCATTTATTCAACCCACATCTAACAAAGGCGCCTATAAAGAGGCATGCATGAAAATTATAGATTGCAATATCAAAATGTCAACCATTTATGACATTGGCAAGTGCACCATTGAATATGCTTTACCATTTACGGAGTTTTTTGGCAACACATACAAAGAAATCAACTGCGTTCGTAAGTTATTAATTTTTCTTAATTTTATTTTTTCTTCACATATTCTTTAGACTTTTTATCAGTGTTAAATGTGAGTCAAACACAATATAAGTGCAATAATATACTTTTATGAACATGTACATGTTTGGCACAACAAACAATTATTTTTGTATGCTTAACTTAACCAAATAACTGATCAGTATTGCAAATCTGTAATTATTGTTCAGCTGCCCTGTTAATGGACGGTCCCTCTAAGCTGCAAGGTCGAGTGATTGCAGGGCTGTTTGGACAGCTGCAATCGATCTGCTCTCTTGGATTTGATGCTCGGGCTGCCAACGTTATATGTGTCTCACTTGGATACAAACGGTGTGTATGTGTGTGTGTGTGTGTGTGTGTGTGTGTATGTGAGTGTNTGTGTGTGTGTGTGTGTGTGTGTGTGTGTGTGTGTGTGTGTGTGTGTGTGTGTGTGTGTGTTTTTAATAAAAATTGCTGAGCGGCTGATACTAAGTCGTTTAAAGAACAACAGATGTATTGCAGATCAAATAAAAATACACATTGGTATATCTTAAAATAACTTTTTTGAGATAAATTAAATTATTTCAAATAGGTACACGTTTTGTTAATTTATTTGTTTATATTTTAACTTGATAACGTTAAAATTCCAACACTTTATACATTGTTTTGATTCACGTATGAGCAATACAAATTTGTATATGATATGAAAAGTATTATTCGTAAAATACGGTGGAAAAGCATTTAAAACTTGATTTGAATGATGCGCTGATTGAGTGCATTAACATGGTGGTAACGTCCAACAAATATACATTCTGGTGACTTTTGCTACGTGAAAGCATCGTATGCACATTTGGCGCTAAATAAAAACAGTTCTACAGATTTCCAATCATAAAACGCGCATTAACACACATGTGGCAAACGACACCTGTGAACTTAATTCACTGCACTACCACCCCGAATTGGTTGCAGCTCTTTGTCATTTTAACAAACACTATTATTATTAGACCACGTTTAGTGCTTGTTTGTTTGATTACCACGTTATGACGCTCATGTCTGTTTGCAATTCACGGTGGTTCCACACGAGGCAGATAAATCCGTGACGATTAAAGAACAGGGCTATGTTGTCATCGATTTAATGTATGACTCCACATGTGAATTACATATTTTGCAGTGGTGCAACTCAGCTTTGGCGTCACTCGGTGTTCGGCCCAGGTAGCCTACCGATATATAGGCGAAACATCACGTGTTCAGGGGACGAACTTTCATTGGAGCTGTGTAACCATAGTACAACGGATATACCCGGATGTGGCAGAAGTAACGTGGTCGCGGTTAAATGCCAGGGTACCCATTATTTAACATCCATGTAGCAAGATAAAAATTAATTGTGTTAAAAGTATCTAAGAATCTCAAACATTTGTATTTGTTTAACATATTGAAACAATAAAACATGGCGATATTATAAGTGGAAACTAGTTTTATACTCAAACGAATGGATTCTTCGTTTGTTTGTTATCCTGAAGCTAACATCATATCCCCAAGGTACTTTATTTAAAACTATCACTAATGTATAATGAAACAAAACGGTGTAAATAATCCATTGGTACGTTCTATCTTTTTTTAAGTACAAAGTTGTTAAAGAAGTTAAGAGCGTTTTAATAAAAAAGGCAAACTCGGAATTTCACAGTAGCTTTATAGAGGCATTTGTACGATACATTTTTCTTGTCAATAACATTTTTGAAGGTGATATAATCAAGATACAACCGCAATTTGAGAGCCGTCCCTACGAAGGTATTCTGGAGGGGTACCACGGTGACCTCCGGTACGGTATCACTGGCGGCGTGTCGAACAACACCGCTAAAACATTGTGCGAAATGCTAGGATATGGGTAAGACTGTTACCGTAGGAAAATATACTTATGAATATTTTATACATATTAAGCTTGTGTGGCGTTTGTATGACACCAATTGCCGAAGGAAAGTATAGATTTGTCATAGTCATTTCGTCCATCCTTGCACGGCGTGACAGATGCGTTTGATGTCATACAAAAACCTTGATAAATCGCTCCTCATCGACATGTTTATTTATTTTGGGAGTCTCTGTTCCAGAGTTACCGTGATAGCATTTTTCGTGATGCTTGATTAACTTGCTGTGAATGTTCAGACATGTTTAAAGCTATCTTTTTGAATTGGGTAGTTTATTAAGTTCACATAATGTGCATATTGTACAAGATAACAAGCGGACGTTTAGAAATAGTTATCAGTGTTTTATCAGGCTTTAATTCCAGCCTAAAACCTATTGCACGGACTGCGTTTTAATACAATGTTTCAAGTTTATATGCGGGTTTGACTTAATAATTATTTAATTCGTGACTTAAAAATATAAGGCGCAAAAAATCATAATATATAAGGAAACACTATTCATATAGGAAACGGTTGACAGGCTGATGTATTGAATGTATTCAATATGTTCAAGGAATCAAACATTCTGCTTGTTTCAAACATAAACTTTAATAATGTGTTATGTAAATGGGGAGAAAAATTAAAAGGTTATTTTATTTAATATAATATCGTTAATTTATTTTGCTCTTTTTTAATTATCTGATCGTTACTATCTCTAAAATAAGAGTTCTATTAAGGAAACCACATGAAAACGTTTGCCTTCACCATCAAATTATTCTTCAGCCACGTGGGATTTACTCAACGAGCATTTACTAGATGGAATCTGTTATATTACATGGACAATGTTGTCTGTTCTGGAAATGAGATGTCCATAAGCGAATGCCAGGGTGACCTAAAGTACTGCAGCAGGCCACCATACGACGGATGCGTGCACTGGACATTCAGCCCTGTTGCCTTATTCTGCTCTGGTAGGTTATGTATAAATTTTTATTATATATGAAACCCGAACGTTTATGCTAAACCATTGAAAACATATGCGCACAAGTTTTATGCACAGCTGCTATCTGCTTATAAATGAGCTTCTTAATGTTCTTATTATAATAGCATCTTACAGCTCAGTGTTACTTGTATTTCCACTGAAAGTAATAACCTGATAGCGAAATACAATTATATACAATACAATACAATTATATGGTGAAACTGACTTCTTACGGACATATCAGTAATCAAAACATGGGAACTATCACACAAGTTCAAAATATACCTTTTTTAACGACTGAATAACAGCCTGCAACGCCATGTATACAAATGCGGGTTCCTCGTCATATCAACTGTTTTTTAAGACTGGATAATTATCTCAACGTAAGAACAGCATAATCTATCTAGCAGTCCGGTTTACATTAATATCAATCATTATAGTTTATACTTCACAATCTCATTCCCTTAACCGGTCTGACCGTTTCGGGGTGATGAGGGAAGACGACACAAAGATCCTCCGTCAGTTAGGTATGTTTTTGGCTGCTGTGAGAAGCTCGTCCATGAGGACAGACGTCCGTCCAGCTTTTCTTCTGACGGCCTCAACGGCAACCACTGGTGTGGCGTATCTTGCGTGCCCTGGAGCACAGTCTTGCACAGTGAGACGATCCCCAGGGGCTTCGTGTGGACCAACATTAGCTGCTGTCACCTTCCCAGCGTACTCGTTGGTCTTTAGCTCCCTGTAAGAGATGCGGAGCAGTCTTCGGAGATACTTGTGTCCTTCGTTCTCTATCCGCGTGAAGCATCCAGCTATCGCAGCCGTACATCAGAATGGAGATCATGAGTGACTTTACGAGCCTGTACTTGGGGATTCTTATTTGAACCTCAGTAGTATTAATGCCACCCTTGGACAGGGTTGCTCCCAAGTACTTAAAGCTGGTCACCTCGTCCAGCTTCGCGTCGTTAGTTGTCTTGTCTGCAATAGATTTGTTCGTGCTGTTCACCATGATCTTTAATTTCTCCGTGCTGACCTCCTCTTTCAGAGAGTCTGTTGGTGAGGTATTGGAGTTCACTGCTGGTGTCAACCATGAGGTAAATTTGATCAGCGAATCTTAAGTTAGAGATTGTTCTTCCACCAAAGGAGATGGATGTGTGGTGGCTTTGGAGGGTCACATGCATTATCTTCTTTAGAAAAAGGTCAATCATGATTGGGGAAAGCACACATTCCTGACATACGCCCACTGATGTCCTGAAGATGTAACCCATCTGTCCCATCTGAGAAGAACTGCGCTTTTGGCGTTTCCATCGATTTCTTGGATGACTTCCACAAGCACTTCGTTAATGTCGAATCCCCTCAAAACCTGTCATAAGCCATCATGCCACACGCGTTCGACAGCTTTCTTGAAGTCAGTGAAGTTGTGGAAGAGCTCAAGTCGGTGTTACAGGTGTTTCTCAATGTGGGCTCTGGTATTGACGAGATGTTCAACTCTGCTCAGCCAAGATATGAATCCAGCCTGCCCTTCCACCAGCGGTTCCTCGGCCTAACTTTTGGTAGACAATGATGCGTAGCACAAATTTCATGGGATAGCTGATGCGGCTGATTGATCGGTAATTCTGGCACAGCCTGATGTTGCCCTTTTTCGGTAGGGGAATTACCAGGGAGATGATCAGAGACTGGATTCACTCATTTTGCCACTGCTTCTCCTCAAAGATCTTCTTACATAGTGCCGTGATTGCTGGAGTAGTCGCCTCTCCTCCGCGTTTAATCAGCTCAGAAGAACGTGGTCCTCTCCCGGAGATTTTCCTGCCTTCAACTGCACACTACCTCCTAAACCTCTGCCTTTCCTAAGGACAGACTTTCTCGTGTGTTCTGGGATCTTTCTGAGGAGACTGTAGACAAAGTAAACAACTTTATATGTGATGCAAGCTAACACAATCTCCCTGTCTATTGTTCGTTACCATGGTACAACTTATATATACTTAGGCATGAAATAACATGTATTTAATTAAATCAATTTCTTAGCGGCTCTGAGGCATTTGTATAAGTGTACATGTCTGAAAATTCTTGTGATGATTTCGTCCATTTTCAATGAACGACTTCTAAAACAATTGGACAGATTGGACCCATGTAGTATTTTTGGTATAAGATTTTAGAGTAACAGTCCATTGTTGAGTCCCTTACCAGTGATTCACCGTTTAGGTTTTGTACTTCGCTCGTTCGTCTATTAGTTGATCTGGTCGTCTACAAAATTGTATCTTGTCAATAAATAAAATAAAATAATGTATAAGACATATATGACGTGGTCATGTAGTTTGCTATACAGATAAAGAATACTGATTTTGCAGTATTATTGCACTTGGGGTCAATGGTCGGATGTCACTTACAAAAAAATATCATAGCACTAAATACTCCAAATGTTCACAAAATACGTCATTTATGTTGAAGTAATTTAGTATTAAGGTTTATATAATTAACGTTAGACATGCATTCCATGTGTAGACATGATACACAACGTGTTGCCATTACAGGTTTAAGTGCATACATGCACAGTGGCCATATTCAATGTGTTATATAGAATAAATGCATGTATCTATGTTACCATATATTTAATACAACCCTAAGAGTAGCAAAATTATCATGAGCGACATCAACAAACAGACCATTTGGCAGGAGATACACTTTTTTTAGATTCTCATTCGGATTAGTTTTAAGCGAACATAAAACAGCAGGAGTCATTCAAGTATAAATTGTTTTACATATTTTCAAATAACAGTGCGATCAAGTTACCCGAAGCTTTACTTAGAGGAGTATTGATTTTGCATATATAATTGAAGCCGGTAAATTGATGCTTGCAATTCAGTCATATTTCGCCGTACGCAACGATCTGCGCTTACATTTTCTGTAATAAATGGAATGACTGAATCTTAAAATTAAACAAAGACATAAAAATATGTTAAATCTCATGTTCCTGTTCTGTTCTAATACGGGTAAAAAACGTTGACGTCTTATACAAATCCGTTTTTGAAATACCTATAGCCATAGTTCCGCGACTAGAGTTTTTTTACAAGCTTCGTCCATTTTTGAAACCATAGTACGGATATATATATACTTAATGAAAAAATATAACTCAATACGTTTTTTAATGGCGAACAGTCCTCAGTATTTTCACAAAATTTGTTTTTCTCCGCTGACAAATCTTTTTAGACAAACTAGTCATAACGACGTCAGTAAAGGGTTGGTTCTAAACAAACGGGATCTGTTATTCCGCACATCTTCTATTCAAACATAACCCGACGTGTAGTATATGTACAAGTAGAGGTCTATGTCAAATTCAACCATAAAACATATTGAACTTGCCTGTTACAGTAATACATTTGTAATATATTGAACTTGTAACAAGACCTCAAACGTTACGGTCACAATAAGAATTGAAATGTCAAATTTGGCCATTAACCTGCTTACCTGCACTGTTACTTCGTCATTCATTTACCTCTAATATACACTATAAGGAGACGACATTTTGCGTGTAAAACCTGTCTGCATACCTTTGAGGTCAGGGTAACACTTTGAAGACATAGGTCCAATTTCCCAAACACAGCTCTTCCGGGCTTTTACTTTGTCATTCATCATGCAATTGTATGATAATTTACCATAAGTCTGCAATAGCTCAAGTCGAATCATTTCTGTGTCGTTCCGGAAATAAAGAATACAACGTTTAATAACAACACCTATCTAAACTAAAAATAGAGTTGTATATACCAGAACATTAGCAAAGTGAAACTATACCCGAAAACAAACTACCAACCTTTGCATTTGTTGATTACTAACATTAGCCATTTTTCATCAACTACTAGCGTATGCCAATTGTAATACGATAATATGGACGAGAGCGACCTACGTTGATAAATATCTGTTCTGTGTTTAGATTACAAGCTTCAAAACCTAAGGCTGGGGCCAGATGGAATTCTTCTGGTGCAAGTAAACGGTCGCTTTTGGGCTTCGTGTACAGAGTATTTTACAGAGCAGACTGCAAATGCAGCATGTAGAATAATGGGCTACATGTATGTGCTGAATATATTTACATACATCGATATATCATTTATCATCATCATTGTAAAGTGTTTTAATACTTTCCGATATTGAAGTGACATGAACCAGCAAATTAAACTGTGTTCATCTGAGTTGATCATGAATATAGATTTTTGTCATGTTTTTACTTGCATCCAAACACATCAACTTTGGAAAAAAAAGTGTTTAACACACGTCAATTGTCCTCGAGAATTAAATAAATAAATTCAACACGGCTTCTTTAGTTGTTGTATTGAGATGTAAATGATATTTAAATATAGGTCCCAAACACAGTTTAATTATATTTCAGTGGTAAAGCCTCTTTTTCTGGCCAGCATTCTAGTAAAAACGGAGTGGAAATTCTGGGGTCGCTCTTGTGCTATGCCAACGCAACCAGCATCGATGGCTGCCATCTGCAACACCAATTCTCTAATTCACCAATTCACCAATACTTCGGGCGAATATATCACACCGATAATGCGTGCAAGGAACACATACTACTCACGTGTGATAGCTCTCATGTACCTCAATAACACATATTGAGCGGTACATCAGACCATGTTGTATTCGACAATCATATTTGAAATTAGTTGTGAAGAATATTTCGAAATAATGTAACCTCAGAAACATTATCAGGAGAGAAATTATGTCATGATAAGACAAAGGAATATTAAACAGGTGACGCACAAAACAAACAAAAACATGAATAAAGGTGTGGTAACTGCGTTTAAATGTTGTGTGATTTAATAAAAAGTATGTTGCATATTTCATGGATAGTGCATGTGTCTTTTGCCGTTAGTCTGTCTTCTATTGCAGTTACTTGAGGTTCATAATTATGTATCTTTTGTCGCGGTGATCATGTTGCATAAAACTGCTTAAGTGTGTTTTAATATGTTGAAGTTAGAATATGTAAAGTATAACCAAAAATAATCATCAAAGCAGAGATATTGCATTTTGTTTATTGGACTTGTAAAAGGCCATCAAGTAATCTTTTGTCAAATTGCAAAGCCTTCAATGAGCCTGCTTTCTTATCGTATTAAAAGATCAATCGAAGCTCTCTTTGCCGTGTAACACTATAATCAATTGTATATGGGAGATATAATTCGCCGTTTTGCAAATAAAAAATAGCTCGATATTGTCGACCAGATCTTCCTAGTATTGCTGCAAGTAAATAAGAAATGTGTTGTTTATTCATTAGATATACATGATTTACTGATAATTTAATGGATAAATGTAATAGAAGATTCATTAACATTTCAATTTTATCTTAATATAAAATATAAAATATAAAACAATACCCGAAGGTAAGGGGACACATTAAATATGTAATAATTATCCATTGGATTGTGCACTCTCCATTACAAATTATCATTGAAGCACTAAAGCGCATTATATTATTACCAGTTAGACCATTGCGATCCTCGTGGCATAAACGAAACCTAAATTGATTTTAAACCTTCATTAAACGCCAAACAGTTCGCCTTGCCTGCATTAATCCCAATGCATCATTTTACGTGCAGTCAGTCTTGTTAAATATATTGAGTTCGTGTCCTTGCCTTTGTTACGACTTTAAAACATGTGTCAGATGCAATGCATCACTAAAGATATTACTGTCGTTTTTTATTGGAAGAGAAACAACATGTTATCTGCATTGGACATGGTTTTAATTTATGCATTAAGGTTAAATGGATTACAAAGGCCATTTTTGTATAATTGTTTTAAAAAAGAGCACTGTGCACTCATTAAACAGTTTGTTTATGTCCAACGCATCCAGTTTCCAGGTTTCATCGTCAGGACAAGGACTTTTTTCTTGTTATTTTCATTATTTTTAACTTTTCAAAATATAATACTTTTTAGTAATTTGTTTTTATAACATTTTTATTTCAAAACTACTAAAACCTCTGAACAAGTCCATTTTAGTACTTAAACACTTGCTGAGAGCACAGTAATTTAAATTTACAACTCATATCTTGTACTACTCATGAAATCAGTTAATTTAACTAATTGTTGTATTGCTGTTGTCGGTTTTCTTCAAATGAAATTGAGTTTACCACTGATAAACTGATTTTATTTTACAATTAAAGATATGAGCCACATAAAAGGTTTTAGTACTCAACAAAAATAATGTTAGAGGAATTTATTTTATTTTCAAGACATCCCTGTTTAAATAAATGAGTTTTCCATTACATAAGTTATTTAATAGATTAACAATAATGGATTTGACAACACAATTTACATAATGGCAATTAGAAATCAACAAAATTAACAACAAAATTGACATGGTATTTAATGGATTGAAATAACTTATTTTTCTTTATTTTTACATAATTTTGATAGACGGTACATACCACAATCTGTTTTGTTTTTTACACATGCACTCTACCCGGTTGTATAAAAAATTGGAAATCAATGTACTGGGTGCTCATTTCCTGTGAGTGCCTTATTATATATGTTTCTATCCGCGAGAAACTAGTTTTATGAAAATAAAATTTGGCACATCTTCATAAGAAAATGCTTCTTTTGTCAGAACTGTAATCAGAGAAGTGCACTCTGGTTTTTTTATTAATAAAAGTGGACATCGGTGAGAATTGTATTTGGATTTTTACTCAATAGGACTCTTGTAAACAAAATAAAACACAATGTAAATGGTGGATATAGTCGCGAGGCTTGGTGACACAGTGGTGGTGCTGGTGGACACAGTGGTGGTGCTGGTGGACACAGTGATGGTGCTGGTGGACACAGTGGTTGTGCTGGTGGAGACAGTAGTGATGCTGGTGGACACAGTGGTGGTGCTGGTGGACACAGTGATGGTGCTGGTGAACACAGTGGTGGTGCTGGTGGACACAGTGGTGGTGCTGATTACGGCGCAACTTCTGCTGGTGATGATAATCATGCCGATGAGGAGAGAGTGTCTGTTTGATGTGACATAATAATGTATCAATAATTGTCCTAGCAGGCCTAACTTATCTAAGTTGATGAACTGTGATTTGGGCTAAAACTGGAAATAATTCAGTACAAGCTAAGAATATTTATATGGTGGTCCATTGACCATGTTTCTTGTTGCTGCTAGGCAATTAATATTATGACGTAAACTTTGAGATTATGTAAATAAACTCAATTATCGCTAGTTCTGTCTTCTATAACTTAATATTTCGCTTTTTATATTGTTTGATTTCGCGACACACAAGTTTTGTCAGTACTATACAACATTGTTGCTGGAGTATCTTTATCTTTCTTATGACGAAATCTCTAATATAAAAGTCTGCTTCGAGATTTTGTACGGTTTAGTGTGGATTAATAAACAATCGTCATTCCTACGCGGACCTCTTTACATCGGACTAATATTGTCTCGACATGGAGGTGAATACAGTGTTGTAGTGATAATGAAGCAGTGACGATACCATAATATATACGATATTTATAGCTTGCCGGTCTCACTGTGCTGACAGATCAGTGACGTCTATATCACTTTTTTATATTTACGTATCGCAAGCAACAGTTACAATACGTTTTGGTTCTCCAAAATAAATCATATAAAACGAAAACAAATTGGCATATAGAAAAAAATAGTTGTGGCTATTTCGAAAAAATAGTGTTATTTAAGAACGTGAATACAATGAACTGACATTGCGCAGAACCCCCCTCCCCCTTATAACAGGACCAAATAAAATATCATTCCATATAAACCGCCGCACTTTAGTACGGGCGTCCAGTAATCATACTTTAGTCACCATATTTGCATGAAAATGCTTCGTTACTAGACAGGGCCTAGCATTTTCACAGTTGCATAGTTGTTGTAATGCAGAGAAGGAGGTGGATAAACGATATTAAACCATTTTTCGAAGAGATGCTCAATTATAGAAGAAATTATATTCATTTGAAATACATCTAAAAAGGTCTGAGATGGCATATTGTAAAACTAAAAACTAATTCGTCAATTAAAGTGTTTCACCGAATGTTTTAACGACATTTCATTAAAAAAAAAAAAAAATTTACTGTATGTAACAATTTTAAATACGAAACTGTAATCTGCTTGTAGTTTATTTATGTGCACGTTGTGCTTGAAATATTCAAGTGCAAACATTGAATGTATTGATTATTGAACTTATACCGTGTCACAATCTCTCGCAGTTTTGCGAGATAAGAAACGACATACATAGGTCCTTTATCTGACAGGATAATCCAAAATATTGAGTTTCAGTTTTTTAGCATAACAACTATCTTTAATGTACGTTATCGATGCAATTGAATGTTCAACTAGAAGACTTTAAACATAGGGAAATTGTTAACAACGCTAGCGTAGAGTTATTGTTGGAATATATATAGATAGGTCAGCGAAGCTAAATACTCATGACGGACATAATCAAGGTCTTGTCACAGATGATATGGATGGAGAAATGAGGCATCAGTATGTACGATTACATGTTCAGCTTTCGGATATCACTCTTTAAGGTGATGTCACATCACATGACCAGACCATACAAACGGACCCTATCAATAAAGTGAGTACGGTTATGCCATCATAAATGTCTATGATCAAGGTGTCTCAATTTGTTGAAGTATTTAACACACTTGACATCGGCTTCTAGCCAGCAACACTGAAACAGCTTTTACAATATTTCGTTCGTTCTTTAATACATAACTTTATCGATATTGTCCTTATTCTGTAGTGCCTTACCCTGTGACTATGTTTTTAAACGTACGTATGGTGCGTACAATATTTACATATTGTTCCGTGGTTTTTAGCCCACATAGGCAATTTCGAAAAATCGTATCGAAAATAAATGAAAACATGTTTCCGCATAATCGAATTTCAGTTATTGTGCAGGTATTTTTTCATTAACGAATGAATTTTAAAGATATAAAATATATATTACATTCAAGCGATACAATTAATTTCACATTGTTTAATGAATTGCACATATTTGATGTTCATAATAATAAGTACAGATATGCGGTAAATTTCATTTTTGTATTAAAGAGACAAAATCAAGACCCATCAGCTTTCCCAAAATCAAAACATAAACCAGATTCGAGAAACACGTATATGAACTATGACACACGCGTCTACAAATCTACGGAAGATGTAACACGTAATCAAAATTCAAAACACCAACACCATCGCAGATGCTGTCGAATTGTGACAATCTTGGTCATCAGTGTTGTATTGTTGGCTGCTTCGATAGAAGCAGGAGTTGCTTTCTCCAACAAAGGTAAGTGTTGCTTACTATTGATAGTATTAATTGACGTGAAGAAGAGTATATCATAATCGCAAATTAAATTGAATCTAATACGGAAGATACTTCTTGTGATGGTTTTATCATTATTTTAATAATATTAAAAGGTTACGTTTGGGATTAATTTAAAAAAAACACACACACATAAAGAAGCCTGTAAGTATTTAAAACACAACAAACAATCCGATCCTCGTGGAAACAAGATCGAATAGTATACGTGATGAAGCTTTAAATACGTGCCCTTTTCCTACTTAAGCATCGTTTCCTTTCTAGGTGAGGGCTACCGAAGTCCTAATGTGTCTCATCTCTATGTTACAAATTATACGGAGAACATAGCATATACGACCTCAAACGGAAAAACTTCATTCATTACATCAATGAACGTCACCTCCATTCCGGTTCTTTCACATGCCGATTCTTCATTAACCACCTTTAGTGTCGGCGAGGCGGTAAAACGGGGAGGGACGGCGAATGTAACCAGATAAATAACGACGGGGGCAACACGGGAAGGAACAACAGAGGTAGCACGGGAAAGAAAGAATGATGTATCACGTGAAGGAACGACGGTGGTATTACGGAAAGGGACGACGGAGGTAACACGGGAAGTAACGAAGGATGTAACTTGGAAAAAGACGACGAAGTTTACAAGGGAGGGAACTATGGGGACTTCATGGACAGGAACAACGGGGGTAACACGGGAAGGAAACGACGGATATGACTCGGGAGGGAACGACGGGGCAACAGGGGAAGGAACGACAGAGGAAACACGTGAAGGAACGAAATACGAAACATGGGGAGGGAAGACGGGGCTTAAAAGGGAAGAAACAACGTGGGCCACTAGGGACGGAACGACGGAGGTTGCAGAAAGGACGGATTTAACATGGACAGGAACGTTTACGGGTAAAGTTATATAGTTATCAGTTTATATTTAGTATATTTATATATTGTTTTAATTTGGGATTGTAGGATATGAAAAGTTCACCTGATCACTTAAAGCAATGATGTCTATGAAAACAATAAGCAAGTAGTGTTCTACTTGTTAAGTATTTGAAAATATGTAAGTGTATGTATACTTTAAATAAAATATCTTTATTCAATGCGCTTTACACAAAAAAGCTGCCATTTAACGAAAGTATCTGTTGTCGCTATCAGCGACGGTGTGCGAGAAATCGGTCATGTGCAAAATATCCAAATCTGTCATGATTTCGGCACACCTTTTGTGTTGACCAAGCCTTTTCAAATCGATATCAGAAAAACAATTACAAAATCGTGTCTCAATTTATAGCATGGTATGCAGTTATTTGTAAATAACATTACACGTGAAGATATACACACCTTCAGGTTTATTTGAATTTTCGGAATCAGAATATGTGTTCAATATCGGCGAAGAAGGAAGTCTCCGACTGAGTTTGTCAAACTTTCCATAATGGCGGCAGATACGGATATTTAGAGAAATAAATGGGACGGATATCACAGTTTTTGAAATGTCCAATTAAACCGGTGTCATTCAAAACTCTTTCTAAATTGGGGATATCAGTGTCAAAATTTACAACGACAATCTGATAATTGATTTAAAAATCCGTGAAGTCAATTGTTCCGATGAAGGCACTTTTTTTGGCTTCCTTGCTTTTGATGCCAAAACCGAGGTGAACGTTGCCAACACCGTTCAACTGCAAAGTATTACGGATACTGATATTGCATCAATGGAAATATAAGTTTTGGTTTATTTTGTAGTTATTGATGGTGGTGTTTTTGTTTTACTAATGGCTACTGTCTTTTCGTTTTTGATTTAGTTTTGTTTGTTAGTTATTGCAATAGTTTAACGAATACTGAGTTCAATAACACGGTGTTTTTCAGCCAATTTATCGGTACCCCAGATCTTTGTGCCAGAAGTTATAATTATGGCACAATATTTAATTATCTCGTGCAGTGGCAACGTGAGAAGGGAAAGCAGCGGGATGTATGGACAAATAACGCTTGAATTTAGAGAAAGCGTTCGTACATTTTGTGTTGCTGGATTACCTTGTTGAAACGTTTAAACCAAGAGATTTAATTGTATTATTGTTGAACACACACGCACATACAAATAAACACACACAGACACACACACACAGACACACATATATTCTTATATAATATTATTATTTGGCTATTTTTTATTCCCCTTAAAACGTGTTTTTTTCATTTCAGGAGGATCGAAACTTCTATACGTGTAGTACTCTCAATAGCAGTAGCTTCATTGACATGAAGTGTGACGGGAATGCAAAACTGACCGTGAATATAACGTACTTCCCATTTTTGAAATGGCATCAATTCCGCTGTAGGATACAGGGTTCTTATGGGATCATAAGCTTTTCTGAAAATATGAAACGCCCTGTAATCCATTCGTTCGGTAAGTATTCCATCAAAAGCCGATGCTCTTAGCATTTGATTGTCTCATACGGTTTTTGGGTAAGATTTAAGATGCATAAAGTACATAATGCTACTCTGTTTTTACCCAATTGTATGCCATACCATGTCTTAGAAATGTTGAAAGCGACTAGATACGTGCTATTTCCCTAATCCATGTAGTCAGTAGCACCACATATAATGAATTAAGCTGGGAACGTTTGTTTTATTGAACCCACTTTTGGAGTTGTGTACACACTCAGTTTTGTCAAATTATAAATGATCGAAACATTCGAAAAATCGCAGTATTACAAAGTTCATCACTATATTAATGTCGACCTGATTCAAAGGTGCCTGATGTGTGTTTGAATTATATCCCAGTTTAAAATAAACACAAAATACATGTCAACATACTTGAATTTTCGAATTCCGCTAATTTTCCGTTTTCGTATAACCATACGAGCTTGACTATTTTTAATGACGTAGAATGTGAAAACGCGTGTATATATCGATACATGAAGTCAAACGGAAGGGTTATAAACAATCACACACCAAATTAAATTAATTTCAATGTCAGTTACAATATGATCACTATACACTTTTTTAAACCAACTTCGAAAGCAGCAGCATCTTATTTTTTTATTTTTACATACTGGTGCAAAACTGCCGAAACGATAAGTACGCTTTGAAATCTCCCCGTGTAAGTTTCCTATCAAACACTAGTATGCCGATATCCCATGAGAAAATCATCATTTTACTCTAAGCCCCATTAGAAAGCCATGGGGCAATAATCTGCAATTGTCTGCATGGAAAAGTATTATATTAATAACTGAAATTGAACTACGCATTTGATAATAAAAATGTAGACATCAGAACCGTCATCATCTTTATCTATTTCAATTGGTAACGAACCTAGCGCTGTCGATCAGTGACAATCCAGAGGTATAGAAATATCAATTTGTTTAAACCTTCTATATTTGCGTAAGATAACGCTTTTAAATAATAACTATGTCAAATTAATTAGATATTGGCTTATCGATGGTCCCAATTCAAAATACTGAACCTATATTTTTAGGCATTTCACGATTTTGATACTGTGCAAAGCGGGAAATCAATGCGTGTATACCCCCCAAAATAACGAACTAGTTAACCAATCGCAACAGCTAAAAAAGTCATGTGATGTAATGACGAAGCGCACTTGATTGAAGTCAAAATGACGAAGCTTGATACAAAAGTAGCTTCGGCATTTTGCGAATTATAATATTATTAATTGATATATTAAAGTTTCAATATTGCCATGTATTTTTAAGGTAAATTGATGAAACGTAAACTTTTGCTTATACCCTTATACGCGTACTATTGCCTTGTTAGCGAATGGGTTCAGGGTTCCATCCCCGGTCTGAGCACTAGCAACGTAAGCGTCGGATCCCGGTTTCGAGTCCCTAAACACTCGCTGTATAAGAGAGTGGCCCATGGGTTTTTTATTCGAACTCGGGACCCTTCTTGTAAAGGTTGATCGCTCTGACCGGGGCTCGATCCCGGGAACCATCGCGTACGAGGCTTTCGACGGACCCTGTGTTCGAATCATGGTATGAGCACTAGTCCTTAAAGCTAATTAGGAGTTTTCGACGGTCCCGGGGTTCGAATCACGGTACGAGCACTAGCCCTGAAAGCTTTGTGTCTCTAGATCGAGCCTCGGTTTGAGGACTTACTTTCTATAAGCGACGGCTTGAATTCCGATGTGAGAATTTGCACCAACAGTGACAGGTCCCGGGTTTGAGCCCCAGTCTGAGTACAAGCCCTGAAAGCTATAGATCCCGGGATCAAGTCTGTGTCTTACCACTTTCCCAGTACGGGAAGGATCCCGGTTGCGAACCTAAGTCTGAGCGTTCGCACCGAAAGCTATGGGTTCACACAGGGACTCAAACCAAACAGCCATCGCTAACATACCATGCTGAGCACTCGCCTTCTAAGCGAGCGGTTGCCGAAATGAGCACTATCTCCTTTAACAACATTTCCTGGTTTCGAGTCCCGGAATGAGAGCTCACCTCGCAGGCGATTGGTGTTCGGGTTCGAGCGCCGGTCTGAGCACTAGCCTTTTAAGCTATAAATCCCGCATTTTTCGGGTCCGGCGCTAAGACTAGTACTTGGATCAGGGTCCGTTCGCTTGAATGGTAAGTACATTAACCGGGATTTGAGCCCGGGGCCCATAGCATACAAGGTGAGTGCTCAGGCAGGGCCTCCAAACCGGGACCCGTTACGTAGGGTGCGAATGCTCAGACTGGGATCCCAGTCGCTTACAGGGAAAGTCCTTAGACTGGGGCTAACACCCAAAGACCCATTGTTTAAAAAGGGAGCTATCAGGCCTGGATTCAAAACCGGAATCAGTCGCTTATATGGCTAATTTTCACACCAGGGTGCGAACCCTGAACCTAGTCGCTAACTTGGCGACTTAGATAGGGGCTCAAATCTGGAATCCATGGCTTACATTGCAAGTGCTTAGACAGGGCTCGAACCGGGGACCTATAGCGAACAGGGATAGTGCTCAGACCGGCGCTCGAACCCGAGCACATAGTAGTTTAAGGGGTACTAATTGTGATAAAACGGTAAAGATGAAACGGCCGATCTGATTGGTTAAACTTAAAGTAGTGGCCTCAACTTAGTCAGTTGGTCCCACAAATTATTTAGTTGAGGCAACAACTATAAAGTTGTGGGGACAAGTGTTGAAGTTGTCGCCACAAGTTTCTAAGCCGAGGCCTCAGCTTAATAAGTTGTTCACACAAGGCATTAAGTTGAAGGATAAATGAACAAATTACTAAGTTGAGGCCTCAACTTAATTAGTTTTGGGAACAAGTTATGAAGTTGAGGCCACACGTTACTAAGCTGAGGTCTTAACTTAATAAGTTGTGGGGACAACGTACCTAGTTGTTTCCACAAGTTATTTAAAAAGTTGTTTCCACAAGTTATTAAGTTGAAGCCACAACTTATGAAGTTGTTCCCTCAACTTTATAAGTTGTTCCCACACGTTACTAAAAACTTGTGTTTTTGTAACTTCGGCATTTTGATTTGGGACCATCGTTGTGTTTTATTTTCAAACATATCAGGTTATCTATTATATATCTATTTAATATACTCGTAAAGCGATGTGCCATACAATGTTTGAGTGAACTGAGTACAGACAAAATTGAAATCTTGCTTATCGAATGAACGTATTTTAAAGATATTCACTCATTGAACATTTGTAATGGTCATACACTTCGTCCAACTAACACATGCTATCATTTTTCTCTACTTATATATCTTATTATGCATGTTTTGGTATGTAAATGATTTTACAGCACTTAAGATAAAACATATAAATGATTTTGAACATTAAAGGCGCCAATTTTACTGGGTTCCGAATATCATCGAATGGCCTCCCTTCTGATGGTCTACTGGAGGTCAAACTTCCAGGGTTTTGTGGATGGGCTCCAGTGCGGTACATTTCTCGGTATAACTGGCATGACCCACTGGATAACTTGATATGTCAACATTTCGGATACATGTATGTACCGTGAATATTTTGTATGTGCTTATTACGTGTATATGCAACGTATACTTTAATGACATTTGTTGTTTTAAATTTATGTTCTTGGAGTGTGAAAAACATAACAAAAAATGTTTAAACAATTATTCGCCTTTTAAGTATATTTGTAGACAAAATATATACATGTAGTGCGAGTTGCTGTTAGTGTACATTGATAACAATTCTTGACATACGATGACATTGTATTTTATGTACGTCAATGGTGCTTATTCTTTTTTAGACTGTATTTTATTTTATTGAAGAATGCAGTATGTGTTGAATTTGATCATTCTTGATATGAACGAAATTAGTAATGTTTATATTGTTATTTACTCTAGTGGCATCATCTTTTTATCGCATACAGAACATTTCTAACCAACACATTTTTATGTGAACGACTTTTATTGATCGATACTATTTCTATTAGAATAAAATTTAAAATTATAATAAATAAATTATAAAGTCTTTGTTAACGCATTTATCGACTGATGCTTAAAGAGTCTTGTTTTTGTTAGACAGCAACAAGTCCGTTATTCAACCAGAATCTGTTGCTACCAAAGAACACTATTCAAAAGCATGCATGACTATTCATTTCTGTAACGTCAGCACGAGAAATACCATCTTTGATATTTTTGAAGAATGCAATTTTGAATACGGACCACCATTATCGTTGTATGACAACCAGTACAAAAACATCAACTGCGTCCGTAAGTGTAGCCCATTAAACACGGACGTCACCTGATTCATATTGGCCATTTGTTGTGAGTGAAAATATCGTGCATAAGATATATTTATATTAAACAAACCTACCTGTTCATTCAGTATTAACTTTCGGCGTCATTACGAAAACTCTCTCCATGCCGAGCCGTCACATACCCTTGTATACGTATTAACTGCGTAATATATTTTCTCCATTCACATTAAAAGTCACTAAAAAAACTAGTCACACTTATCCAAGCTACCCCAGATTCTTAGATGAATTTCCTTTTCTAAACTTTAACAACCGATTAAACAAAACAATGAATCCTTTATGCAGCTGCTCAGCTTGTGAACGGATCCACCCCGCTAAGAGGTCGAGTGGAGGCAGGTCTATTCGGACTGCTTCAGTCAATCTGCTCACTCGGATTTGACGCTCGTGCTGTCAACGTTCTCTGTGCGTCGCTCGGATATAGACGGTAATATTTAACATTTGAAGTTTGTCTAAAAGGTTTGATATATGTCCGGAAATGTTATGGTCAGGTAAAAACACTTTAAAGTTAACTTGTTGAAGATGTTAACATTTGCATCTGTGAATACATTACGGATAAGTTTTACAGACAATAATCAACTAAAAGGTGTCCATCAAGTGTCCGATTAACAAATTATGTACCAAAGAAATTCTAGCCTCCAAACTCTTTAAAGTTTCTCATACAACAATCGGCATTAACAAGACATTCACAGATTCAAATACCAGGTGCCGTCTGTCATTGTCGAGTGACGTATCCTCTAATACGTTTGCGGTCGTGTGTTCGCCTTAAAGAGCGTCAAACGACATTCAATCTTTCACTTAACTTGTCAATATCATACTCATTTACTCTAGTGGGGCAACAAAACTATGGCGTCACTCGGCGTTTGGTACCGAAACAGACCGCTTTACAAGCGAAACATTACGTGTTCAGGCTACGAGCTGTCACTCGAGCTGTGTAGTCATTCTAGCTTGGATATATCCGGATGTAGTGACAGCCCATGGTCGGCGTAGAATGTCAAGGTCATTGTGCATGTAGCGAACATCATTAAAACCTAATATTTGTAACGTCACAAATAGGCATATGTCATGATCAGTTGATTAACCATTTAAATTTATAATTAAATGAGATTGTGTCTTTCATAAGTTTCACCTTAAGTTGTATAATAATTTTTTTTTCAAATAAGGTGTTTACTTAAGGTAAAGAACAATATAACATGGGACAATATTTATAACAATCATGCATATGAAGTTGTATTATTATTATTTAAAAACTATCATAATGTTTTATGTTCTATGAAGGAGACCAAGTTAGAACCATTATTTGAAACCCGGCCTCAAGAAGGACAACTGGACGGGTACCACGGGGACCTTAGATACGATATCGTCGGCAACATGTCAACTACTACAGCTCAAACGCTATGCGCTATGCTTGGTTATGGGTAAGTACGAAAGGCTGTGTATAAACAGATCCAGAGCATGTAGAATTAGACGGCGGACGATGAATTTGTGTACCCCAACAATTTAAAAGAAATATTATCGGGTTCCAATTACGTGAATGATGTGTTAATTTCAGCAAGTATATTCATTTCCTTTCAATCGCTTACGTGTTCGTAAAAAAAGACAAAAATGCCCTGAAGTTTCTGAACGAGTGTTTTTTTCACTATAGCATGTCTGCCTGATATACAGAAAGGTATGGCAATAACATGGTTTTTTCTGTTCATTATACAACCTTTGGTTTAAAGCAATATCAAATTTAACAGATACATCGCTATAATTTAGCGCAAATACATATTTTATCAGACGTAAAACGTGTTTTCATGACGTCATGACGTCATGAGCAGCACTTGAAGATTCAGGTAAAAAGAAGATAATTGACAGGTTTCTAAAGTTGTTCATGTTAATGTAGCTGCATTTGAAATTCGACATGGAAATACGATGGCGTAAATTTAAACGCCGAGCAAGAATATGATTTACGCTATTGTGGATCTTAAAATAACGTTTGTACCAGCTCCTATGCATGGTGGGTTAAGTTGTTTGATACACGTCTTGGCTCAATTCCACTCAGTTAGATCCAATGCCGTGTGTATAAAAGAGGTAAAGCATTTAATATAAAGGCATTTTAACAATTATACAATGTTACTATGTTTAATAAGCACGTGTGAGTAGTAACAGTACAGTAAACATTTACTTCTTTTTGAAGATTATTTTTGATGAATAGTGACAATTAAAATGTATTCATTACATTATTTTTGTTAAATCAAATACAAATGTGAAAATATTTAGAGTATTGAGAGCAAAATTAAAAAAAATAGTTCCACTTATATTTCACCAAATATCAATAGATAAATGGTTTTGGTTATCGCACAGATATCAGAAAAGTAAATGCGTTAAATTTGTGTTATCGGTCGGTGGTATCATAACACTTAAGATGGAGTAAGCGTTTCCACTAGTTGCATATCAAAAACGTGTAACAACTTCCAAATCCTACATTGAAATTCGCGTTGACTCCACGGGAAATGTTGCGGAATAGGACTATAGTGTGACAATATAAGCATTGCTACTTTGTGACAAATATATTTAAAACATTTGAACATATATTAACATTCATAAAGGATTCGATGGCCGACCAAGAGTTATTAGGAGAGATTGGTTCTACTACAAGGAGGATGTGTCTTGCTCTGGAGCAGAGCAGTCAATTAACGTTGCCAGGGAGATATTCAATACTGCGTGGAACAAGGACACTCACATTGTGAATGGTTGTCTAAACACACTTATCATGTTTCGTTGTTCTGCTCAGGTACATTGATTTAATGAATATGGAATTTTGAATTCTGCCAAGTCAATATTATTTTCAGATACTGTATTATTTCGAGTATGTTTAACTTGTTAAAGTTTGTTTGCTTAATTTGAAATATAAATAACATTTTTGAATCATGTGTCCAGTGAAGAATATACTATATCTTCCTATAAAACAGCTCATCATAAACCTGACGCTGCCGCTAGAACACAAAACGTCAACATTTTGTTGTTCTGAGGCATTTGTTGGAAGTCTCAAGTTCGGAATGGTTTATTTAAATAACTTATTTCATTAACACACATTTACTGACTAAAACAAGATAAATAACCACACTGTGATTTTTTTTTGACACCATTGTATGATTTGTTTCCAAGTGTATGTTAGTAGGACACCAACTGGTAAAGCATTGCTTTTCAACGCTGCCGAAATTCTTCTTCAGACTGTAAGATACAAGATATAAGTCTTGGACCGGATGGGTAACTCCTTATGCGAATGAACTGTCGCCAGTGGGCGCCTTGCATAAAATATTTCACACCCCACAGCGCTGAAGCAGCTTGCAGGATATTGGGTTTCACGTGAGAGTTGCATTTTATTACTGCAGCTATCCTACTAATACAAATAAAATGTAACACAGTTTCACATCCAGTTGCAATGGTATTGTTCCGCTTTGCGAGATGAATATATAATTAGACAAATTCTTAATAATGCTTATTTATGTTTCAACTTTGATGTATCGATGTATACATGACAACATACACTACAGTTAACTTATCATGCGATAAGGTTCACTCTCTAATGTACAACGAAGCTCACCACTAAAGAACTTTACAATGATGAAACCGCTTAGGCATTATTAAGGGATAAATTATTACCCGCTAGTCTTTTATTTAAGGTAACATACAGATTACCTATAAGCTAACATACAATACATGCTTTACAACATCAAACGAAAGAATTATATAAACTGGGGTCACCGCCTCGGAACGTTGAATGCAATTTATCGTGGGTTTTAATCACACTCTATAATTAATGACATTTTACACACGTGTAAATAAACTGTAACATAAATGAATCTTTATTTAAATTGAAAAGCTGTACAAAATCGTAATCATAAAAAATTGGCTTAAAGTTGTGCACAGTTGCAACCAATACATACTCCTACATTGTGTTTTAAAATCTTATCAGTTAAGTTAATAAATAAACTGTCTTAATTACAATTTAGAGTAGAACAAACATCCATAATGCTAGTTTTTTATTAATGAATGTTAGATAAATTGAAATATGTTAAGAAGAACACGAAACAGAGTTAGCAAGAAAACAACACGTATATGGTGTTGAATAGAGTTTGGGAATCTGATACGGAGATGGTATCTTCAACTTATTATTGCTATTTTATATATTATATATTCAGACATGATTATAGTATAATTTATTCTATTTCCAATAAATTCATCCAATGGGCATTCTTCATAAGTACCACGTGACCGTCCAATATATTCCGGTATTGGATCCCAAAAGTCTGTATTTTTTTCATATGGACAGTTGGGTACAAGTGCACTAAGCAATTGTTTTATAACGATAAAAGCCGTTACCGAGAAAAAGTATCCGAATGTACAATATTCGATTCACACAGGCGATATTTAGATTGTATGTCTTAAATAAATAAATTAGATAAATGTTAGAAATTAAAAACAAATGCAACAGCAAGTGCTATTGATATTGTTTGAAATTGAAAAAAAAATGCAACAGCAAAACGAAAACTCTTTTTTATTTAACTCAATGACAGCTTTAATCCAATGCTTAAATAACAACACAGTTCAATGCTATGCCCTTCCATTTTCTGTTCTTCCATCCCTTTATCGAAATGTATTTAAATCCACACTTTCTTTGATAACGTTTGTATCCCATGCTATCCATTCTGACCCAAAACACGATTTACGAATTCTTAATCATGTCGGAGCGAGTTGTTTTATTCCTATCGAAGTTAACAATTATGCATTACAAACACACAATCCGAAATACGTTTTGGATTCGTTCGATGATTAAAAAAATATTATTATTAATTTACTGTTAAACACAAACACTTCAATAGTGATTAGTGTTGTCCCTAAAATGCAGATAGTCTTGCTTATACTAGAATGTTTCGTCAGAGAATTGACGTCACACGAGATACGTCATAAATTGTGTAATCAGTTGAATGAAAATAAAAATACGGAAAGCTGGTTTGGTAATATATTTTAAAGACGAAACAAAAGAGCGTTAGAAAGGGATGTAGAATAAACCAGATTATTAGACGTTTAAACGGCTCGTCCAATATGACTTCAAACTGTGTGCTCGTCCAAATAGATCTCCGTATTGTACAGTGAAACGTCTACTAACCTTAAAGTATTATTATACTCCGTATACGATGACGTATGAGATCCTCCTTAATCGTAATATGTATTATACTTATTTCTTATTTCTCATGCTTTATAAATATATCTTCTCTATTTTTTTTTAAATATTTTCATTAAACTTGGCTTAATTATAACGGTCATTCAGCCGATGTTAAGAACATATAAGTCACTCACGCCGGCTCAATGCCAAGTTCATAGTTCTAGTTCTAGGTCAAATGTTTTATCCTTTGTGTTTGTGGCAGGTATATATTTTTATATCGATTGACGGAATGTCATGAAACCTGGTTGTTTGTTTGTTTTTTCCTTGATTGGCAGTTTCGTCTTTTTAAACGTATTTCACGGAGGTCAGTTAAGCAAGTCACATTTTCTTTGCATAGCTTGTAAGCAGTACTAAGTGCACATACTCATGTATGACTCAAAATCTTAGAAACCGTGAATCAAACACGCGATTCTCGAATTCGTTATCCAGCGCTTTACCAACTGAGCTAACTCGACCGGTATCATGCCAACTGCATTTAAGCTATTAAGTTAATTGAGATGATGCGAAGGTATGAGTAAGTCACGCCAATGTCAATTTCTCACTTGAAGGTCAAAAGGTTGATCCTCCATTTTCATGTTCTCTTGATACTTACTATAACCTTTAAAAGATTTTCATGAAACGTGTTTAGGTCATTGAGACGATGTGGAGAAAACAAATCAGTTGGAATCCAGGTCACACTTGAACGTCGAAAGTTGAAGTCTGCTCCATATAGTATATGCCCTTGTGTACATTCTGATTGAACTTTCTTCAATTGATAATGTCATTCAGACAATGTGAAGAATACATGAGTCAGTCATTCCAGTCCGAGGTTAAGGTCATACGGAGTGAAGCTCCACAGGCATTGAACACGACGTCAAGTTGGTGCATTTATTTTTCGGCATATACATTGTTCTGATGTGTACAGGTTATTGTTCACTGGCTATAAAAACTCACAAATGGTAACACGAATTTCTCTCCTGAACATATATGCATATACAGGACATATAAAACTCCAGAAATATTATAAGGGGATTATTTCTAATAGAATACATAGAAAATAGATACTATAGAAACATTGCCAGAAGAGCTTTGAAATTAACATTTCGAGCCAAAAGTAAACAATACAAGGCAATAAATAAGACACGAAACAAAAAGCAGAAAAATAATTAAAGTTGGGGTCCTTGCGTTGGAATGGGTAGTGTAACTTAAAAATTAAAGCGAAATTTCATGGAAGCTTGATATTCTAAAAAAGTCAGGTACACACATAAAATGTTGGATAAGTTTTTGATAAAGACTTTTAAATATTGACGTAAAATTTAAATTAAAAAATAAATAAATAAATAATTGATGATGGTTTTTAAGAATTGAATTGTTAATCAGGGAGTAAAATAATCATTGTTCTAAAACTTATCTAGAACAGTTATTTTTTTTTAAATATAAATTCCCTTTATGGTTGGCAATATTGCTTCACATGTCGAGTAAATGTCAATTATACGCATTAGTGTTGACGCCTGAATTGTACATGATGTTTTGTTTAATTTGGGTTTTGTTTTTCAATGTGATTGTTTTATTGGATTGTAAATGCTTGCGATCAATAAATGTTCACGACATTTTAACGATACTTGTGGTTTGTGTGTTAATTGTATCATATTTACACAGTAAACATTAGAAATGAATACCGTGTGAATACGCATCATAAAGTATACACACATGATGCGCAAAGTACCTTTGAAAACAATCATATTTAATTATTAATGTCATTAATATATGCACATGTACTTTGCTTTAAACACTCGTATATTACCTTTCGATATATAATTTTATAAATAAAAGTTCATAATTTGTGTTGCATATTAAGCAAAATTGTATAATGATATTGGAATAAACTTACGGTAATCAAGTAAAATTTAATATTTTCGGAAATAATATTTTTAAAAAAACACGTTCTAAAAGCTCTCAGCGTTTTGTCTGTAGATTTGTAAGACGAATGTTGATTGATGTTGGCATGAAGGATACATTTCTAATTGGATAAGGACTTACGAATCGAAAGGTTCGAATTCTTCATTAGAAAAAAAATCAAAACTCATAGGACGTATTCTATTATTGAAGGAATAATACAATGCAAACTGAGAAAAGGATCCATAGTGACAAAATCTTCCATAGATGTATTGTTTCCTTAGGAAGATGGAATGAATAAATCTTTTTAAGATACTTAGATATAGATAAGTCTTTTGTAGGAATAAAGACATCTTCCTTAGGAATAAAAAAATCTTCCTTACGAAGAATTCGTAACTTAATAACCTCATTGTACGCCAAGCAATGGATGTTAGTTCCACCAAAAATCTTTGGGTGAATACAAATTGGTCGGTATCTTATATCTCTGAGAATCATATTTGATGTTTATCTGCTAACACAAACGCGTAATTGCGGGTTTTATATTTGAATATTTGAAACGTTTGTTATATGGAACAGTATTCTAATTATGAATCATAGTTTACTGTTTTGCAGTCTGTTAATATCTAAAGACAATTTGACTTGAAATACTTTTCAAATAGATTTCTAAACATCCCTTTTTAAACATATTCTTCCATTATGACCCATTTTCCTTTGCAAATCATACAAATGTCGCTGTCAGTTTTTATGCTGATCAAAATTGCTTGGATAGATGCGTTAACCTCGACCTAGAATCGCGAACATACTTACCGGTTCAGTCATTATTCTGACTCAACCTTTATTTTGTCTCAAAGTTTGAGATGAGTTTGACCATCACCTTAATTTCGTGTGTTCACAATTGCTTTAGATTTAGTTTTGAGTCTGACTCAACCCTGAGTTTGATGAAGAATAATTATGTGAAAGTTGTTATGGGTGAGATTAGAGCTTGGTGTGAGCTAATCGAAATTTTCAATGTAAAAATGTGAGAAGAGACGCAGATATCGTCGTCTGAAGTGAGCTTTAAAAAGAGAATCGGCGCTGTGTGCGGAACGCATGGTTTGGTTACAATATCTTGTTGTATTCATTTGTCATATTGGTATAAAGTTTTGACATCATAGTTCTGAGAAAAATATGAGTTTACGATTACAATAAGTTGGTCGTTATGCATATTATAAATCCTGTGTTGTTTCTTTTAAAACTTTACACCGCGATATACAACTATAATTCACGTTTCCATATAGTTTTAATGCACCAATGTTAATTGCACTGCAATGATGTGAGACGTGTAAACTTACTTTAAACGCATAACATACTATTTCGCAGGGTCACCACTCGGTCAATATGTCCTTCAATAAAATCGTCGAATGAATGGAACATGGTTTTTGAAAATGATTTTTTCTTGAACCATTTACACACAATCTGTTTTGTTTGTATGCGTGCGTGCGTGCGTGGGTGTGTAGGTGTTTGTGCGTGTGTGTTGTGTGTGTGTTTGTGTATATTAATAGTTGTATCGATAGCCATGTTTATACTTCAGATTGCATCCCTGACAGGGCCTCATTAGATAAATCACTAAACAGTCACGGGATGAAAAAGCTCAATATTTGTTAAAGCGCATCGGTAATAGTGATTAGTACACATTTTTGTCAATTAACGGTTGTTCAATGATCGATTATTTTTTAACCAAAAGAAAGTAACTTCTAATAGATACAACAATTTTATATACAACGCTTTAATGAATGTAGTGACCATGCACCGTCATGCTTTTCATTGTTTTGCAATAACAGATTGCATAGCGAAGAAAAACAATCAGATATTAAATATAAATTAAATGACTCCCTGCGTGAACAATTTCGTTCGGGGATTACACGATTGCACTCGATACTTATTTTGAAGGATATACTAAAAGGAATAAAGATTGGTTTGACCATGATTGTATTGTTGCCCGTTATATGTATTTGGAAGCGCTTAGATTATTTTATTCTGACAAAAGCGATACAAACAGGTCTATGTTGTGTGATGCAAAAACTAATTATACAAACCTTGTTAGAAAGAAAAAGCACACCGACTATAATAAACGTATGTCCAAATGGACAAACTTACGCCAAAGTAGGCCGAGAAAATTGTGTAAATATTTTAAATCTAAATCTACAAAAACATCTCATAAACAAACTCTCCATGAGTTTATTAATTATTTAAAAAATGTAAGCACATACATTTCGAATGACAAACAGATAGTTTATAAACGTCTCACTTTCGTACATGATATTACAGATACACATATAACAATATGGTTAAAATAAAAGATATGTATAAAACCACTAAGTATGATTATGAGAACACAACTATAAATATATA